>VDFB02207664.1:0-83779 GCA_007258455.2 Sequoia sempervirens | reverse complement strand
ACCTTTCTATTCTTCAATTGACCTTAAACGGCAAGAGTTTTAGTGATTTGTATTTAAAGGGGATGATTGCTAAGGTAGTCATGTTTGGCTACTATTGGCTCTTTTATGTCAGTAGCATGTTCTTTTATCTTAGTTTGGAAAGATCAACCTGTATACCTAATCTAGGGTATGCCACACACATATGTATCTCATAAAACACCTGTTCTAAGTCCTTCTAGATGGTCTTTTGTGTTTCTTGAAAGGAAAGTCGAGTGCGGAAATGCTTCCCTAATGCAAATCAATCAGGAGAGGGGTTGCAAAACTTAGTTTCAAATATTTAAACTTTTACAGTTAACTTAAGAATGCACATTCAATTAGATAATTCTAGATTTAAAGTTTAAACACATTAACCACACAACACAAAATTTACGTGGGAAAACCCTTTCAGGAAAAAACCCACACACAAAACCACAGATCAATTGTATTTTTAGTAAAAAAACAATTACAATACAATGTTGAGTCTGTTCTCTTGCAGGTGTTGATTCACTGTGATACAAACTCTAGAGTGAATCCGGTAGCATAATGCATCTTAGAAAATTACAATCATTCTCTCTAAACAAATGCACTAAGGCATCAATAAATACTTCCCATATGTGGGTGTTGATTTTTGCCATGTGTCAATCTCTTAGTCTTTGCATGCATGCAAACTAAAACCGACAATATGCATGAGTCCCAAGTGACCCAATTAGCAACCTGTCAAATATGCACGTACATGCAACAACATGCAAGCACATGCAAAATTTGCATCTCCAAAAATCAAGCAACCTCACATGCTAGGCGTCCCATAGAGAAAATCAACTTTATTGCCAAAATATAACTCACTCAAAACTCTTAGTCACTCCAAGTGACAACTTAGTCTTCGTTAAGCAAGTTTCCCTTCAAAGCTTCAGTCAACAAGTCAAATACATGCCACATGGCATAAGGGTACTCATCCTAGATGATTTTACAATTCCCAAAGCTCAAATGAGCACCCAAGTGACAAGTGTCACCTTCCCTTGCCTCCGCTTTTCCAAAGAGATAAACACTCACACAAGTGGACATTGCCAATACATGTTTCCAAAACAAACTGCCATATGTCACCATGACGCCCATTTTTGATGTCTAAACAATTGCCATTTCCCAATAGAGCGCCCATGTGACATGTGTCACAATTTTTCCTTTTCACACCTTGCATGTAGGATGCCAACTCCCTGCTAGGTCCTACAAAGTGACTTAGCAATTTGGAAATAAATATTATTGTATTTAATAAATTAAATCTTCAACTTAGGGGTAAATAATTAATAAATTAATCATGGGACTCACTAAGGTTGAGACACCTTAATCCCAATATTCTCCCACTTGTCGAAGACCTTTAGGAGTCTTTGTATCACAGTTCACTGCTTAGGCCGCAAAGCCCATAGAACCGACGCACCATTTGAACTTCTCTGTGTTCACTGGCTTCATCAGTGCATCTGCAACATTCACCAAAGTGTCCACCTTTTCCAAGTTAACCTTTCCATCTTCCACCATATCACAAACAAAATGAAACTGCACATCAATGTGCTTTGTTCTGGCATGGAAAGTAGGATTTTTCGCTAAACATATATCACTAGCTGTCACAATAGATAGTAATATGTCCTGCATCAAAATCAATATCCGAGCACAATCTCTTAAGCCAAATGGCTGTTGCAGTTTGGTTGTTATTGATGTCAAAAGTTCTATGAAGAATGTTGCAGTTTGGTTATTTGGTTGCCCAGTGTCTAAGAAATGCTCTGCATTTCTTCGGTGATGATGTTTTGCTCCTGCAGTTTGGAGGATAGCTTTTTGTTGTGTCAAGGCATGTGTGATCCATGTTTCAAATCATTTGAGTTATCGGAAAGGTGTTTTTGAGAGTGGCAGGTTGAAGACTATGTTGATGTTCTCAAAGGCGTAAAGGTTGGCTCTACATATCTCCACATTTGAAGATATGTTTGTGCAGATCATAAGTTAAGTTCATTGAGATGTGAGGGTGTTATATCCAAAATTTCATGTTAATAATCCTTTCGCAGAGAAAGTTAGAAGTGACTGGGTACCAAACTGTGTTGTCGGGAGACTGGTTTCAATGTCTATTGGCTTGCGCTAGGTGGTTGCTGCATGAAGTTGTGAAAGGGATGTATGGGAGTATTCCTGAATATCATGTAATGCTTGTTGATGTTTTGTAAACTGGTTTTTGGCTTCTCCAGTACAGGCTATGGTCCGAAATGAATGTTTTGTTGGCTTATGCTCTTGTTGAGGCTAACTAAGGTATGTTGATGGCGTGCGCCACAAGTTCAAGGTCGTGGGTGCAAAAGTTGGATAACTACCTCTCACTTAGACCGATGCCTGAAGAAGATGCTATCAAGTTCGCCACCTTACATTTGGAGGGAGCTGCATACGAATGGTGGTATCATGGTTTGGTCACCCTTGGTCATAACCTCATTCACACTTATGAGTTTACCAAGAAGTTGATAGAAAGGTTTGATACAAAGCACCCTGAAGTCAAATTCCATAAGTTGGCGCAGCTGAAGCAACATGGCTCTCTTGACTTATATGTTGCTGATTTTCAGAGGCTTTTCATGATGGTTCCCAACATCACAGAAAGGAGACTTGTGGTTTTTTTTACTGAAGGTTTGATGGAGCTCTTGAAGGGTTGGGTCAAATCCTTTGATCCAACAACTCTAGATGAAGCCATCAAGAAGTCAAGAAGCATGGAGTTGGCTGCCCCAAGGTCAAAATTTCAATCTAAAACCTTTGGTCACAAAAAAAAAAGGAAGCATTCTTTGCACCAGCCTAAGAAGTTTCCTCCGAAGATGATTGAAGAACTTCGTGAGAAGTTGAGAAAAGATGGTCTTTGTTACACTTGCAAAGAACCTTGGGTAAAAGGCCACAAATGCTATGGAAAGGGTCATTCACATCATATGGAGGCCTATTCTGATTCAGGATTAGAATCTGATATATCTGATCAATAGTATGAATCAACAGGTAGTGAAGATAAAAATGCTCCAAAAAATGAAGCAAAGGACCAAGGAGGTGGGAGTGCATTGGCACAACTCTCAAGCTTTCAAAAGAAGAATCTTTTTGGGTTCGAGGAGTGATTGGATCGCAATGAATTGTTTCTCTAATCGACATTGGAGCAACCTATAACTTCATTGACGAAGGTTTGGTAGCAAAGAGAGGCAAGAGTCCCTTTGCTTCAATAGTAGTGCTGGGCAAGAAGAAGGATTACACCATGCGCATGTGTGTTGATTACCGTGCATTGAATTAGAAGATTATCAAGAACCGGTATCCTATTCCCAGGATAGATGAGGTCATTGATGAGCTACATGGAGCCATGTATTTCTCTAAGATTGATCTTAGATCGGGCTACCATCAGATAAGGATGAGGGAGTCAGACATTGAGAAAACTGCCTTCAGGTGTCATTTCAAGCATTATGAATTCCTGGTCATGCCATTTGGATTGATGAATGCGCCTCCAACCTTCCAGTCTTGCATGAACAAGATCTTTCAGCAGCAACTGAGGAAGTTCGTGTGCATATTCTTTGATGATATTCTCATTTTCAACAAGTCTTGGGAAGAGCACCTTAAGCACTTGGAGGAAGTGCTCAGTATTTTGGAAGTTGAATGTTTATTTGCAAAAGAATCCAAATGTGAATTACGAATGACAGAGCTGCTCTACCTTGGCCACATCATCAACTCTAAGGGTGTTAGAGTTGATTCAAAAAAGATCAAAGCAATCCTAGATTGGCCGCCTCCAAAGCATGTGTCACACTTGAAGGGGTTTTTGGGGTTGTGTGGCTTCTACAGAAGGTTCGTGAAGGGGTATTCTCATATGGCCGCCCCTCTCATTGATCTTACCAAGAAGGGAGCTTTCCTCTGGTCAGATAAGGCACAAGTTTTTTTCGACAAGTTCAAGCATATCATGAGCTCTTGTCCAATGTTGGCTTTACCCGACTTCACCAAGCCATTTGAATTGTAGTGTGATGCTTCAAGTGAAGGAGTTGGGGCTGTTCTTATGCAAGACAAACATCCCATTGTCTTTGAGAGTAGAAAACTGAGAGGAGCTGAAAGAATATATTCAATCTATGATAAGGAGATTCTTGTAATCATGCACACATTAGCCAAGTTCAGACAATACTTGGTTGGGAGCAAGTTTGTGGTGAAGATTGATCATAACATTCTCAAACACTTCATGCATCAAAAAGATTTGAATGAAAGGCAATAGAAGTGGGTGAGTAAGCTTCAAGCTAACGACTTTGGCATTGAGTATGTCAAAGGGAGAAATAACATTGTGGCTGATGCTCTTTAGAAGACCTCATTTGAATTCTTTATTTGAGCTTACTGCTGATTGGAAGGAGTAGATTGTTGCTGATTATGCCAAAAATCAGTTTGCAACCAACTTTGTTGAGGGTACTTTGCAAGATGAAAGGTATCAGTTGGTTGATGGTTTGATGTAGTACAAGGGTAGAATCTTCTTGGTGCCAGAATCTAAGCTTAAGAAGAAGATTTTGCAGTCATTTCATGACATTCCACTTGCTGGTCATCAAAGTTACTTCAAGACTTACAAGCAGATTTGTGAAAGATTTTCATGGAAATGACTGAAAGTTGAAGTCTTATGTTGCATCAAGGAATGTCAAACTTGCTAGATGAACAAAACCGAGCACATTTTTCCAGCTGGTTTGTTGCAGCCGCTATCCATTCCCAATCAGAAATGGGAAAGTATCGCAATGGATTTCATCACGGGGTTGCCAAAGGTGCAAGGGAGAGATTGTATCTATGTTGTGGTGGACAGATTGACTAAGTTTTCTCATTTCTTTGCCATTATTAGCTTATTTACAACAGTTCAAGTCACTGAATTGTTCTTCAAAGAAGTGTTCTGATTGCATGGGTTGCCAAGAAACATTGTCAGTGATAGGGATAGTGAGTTCCTAAGTGTGTTTTGGCAAAAAAATTTCAGATTGAGTGGTATAGTGCTCACTCCAAGTACTAGTTATCACCCACAGAGTGATGGCCAATCGGAGATAGTGAATAAATGGTTGGAAGGCTACCTCATAAATTATTTATCGGGACAGCAAAAAGCATGGGTGAAATGGCTTCATTTGGGAGAGTATTGCTACAACTCTTCCTACCACATGTCAATTAAGATGTCTCCATTCATGGCTTTGTATGGTTATGAAGATCCTAGCTTCGTGGACTTGGTGTTTAGTTATAGTAGAGCTCCTCAAGCGAGGGATATGTTGCAACAGAGTTATGACATCTTGAGACCATTGAAGGATAATCTACACCATGCCCAAAATCAACACAACCTGTATGCTGATCAGTAGTGTGTTGAGTGCACATTCGAGGTTGGAGACATGATCTACTTGAGGCTCCAACCCTACAAACAATCTACTCTCAAGAAGAGTGGAGTGGAAAAGCGCAAGCCACGTTTCTATGGCCCTTTCAGAGTCATTAGGAGGATTGAGGAAGTGGCTTATGAGTTAGAGCTACCAGCTAGTAGCAAGGTGCATAATGTTTTTCATGTGTCATGCCTCAAGAAGGCGCTTGGGCACAATGTTGTTGCTACTTCAAAGTTACCTCCATTGGATGAAGGAGGATAGTTGGTGTTGATTCCAGAGGAGATCATTGATGTTTGTGAGCGCACTTTGAGGAGGAGATCAATCAAAGAGTATTTGGTGAAATAGAGGAACTTGCCAATTGAGGATGCTACGTGGGAAGGTGAGCATATTTTGCAGCATCCAGACTTGCGGTTGCTTGAGGACAAGCAATCTCGAGGAGGGCCGATTGTAATGTCCCCTTCTCAACAGTAGTCAGTTCTAATGCCTGTCAGCCTATTTCGAATGCTCGTAGGTTTTGTCAAAAGTGAAATTAAGGTTTCCAGTTGTTGGAGGTTCTTTTGTGTTTTTAGGGGTTTGCATGCAGTTGTTTTGCAGAGTGGTTTCTAGGTCTTTCTAGGTTTTCAGAGAGCTTCATAATTGTGTAACATGCGTCTGCATCGGAGGACCTTTCCGGACTTAATATTTTTAGTAAGTTATGATAGTTGCCTGAATTCTGGTTAAAATGAGTTTAGAACCACTTACTATTTTTAGCAGTATGCTATTTTAAGTAAGTGCTATTTTTGGCAATGCTATGTTTGGCAGCGATTTAGCTGCTCAGTGCAATTTCTTTTTCGGGCGGAGCAGAATTAGTAGTTTAGGCCTTAGGCACTTTTGGGCTCATTTTTGCAAGATGAATTATTTAAGTCATTTTAATATTTTAATATCATTTTGGGCCCCATACCCTAGTTGAATGACTTAACGTTGTTTTTAAATGTGGGCCTTGGAGTTGGATGCCACTTTGGAGATATTTGAATATTTTACAAGTTAAATATTTGCCTATGTGCCTTGGACGCCTAGGGAGTTGGAGGAAAAATTATATTTTTAATTTAATTTTTCAAATATGCTTGGGGTGTCCACTTTTGAAGGGAAAAGGAGGAATTTGAAAGGTCATCAAGAAGTTCTATTTAAGCAAGGATTTGCTCCCCCTTTGGACATCCGTTGTTTATTACGATGAAGTGCTGTTGAAATGATTTCAGACCCCTTGCTTCGAGGAACGAATACCTCCTAGCTAATACCGGTTTCCTATTTGAAAGATAACACCTAGCTAATTGAGACTGCTTCTTCATCCAGAGGTTGCAGATTGAGCTTCACAGTGAATAGTTTTGATGATATTTCCTATTTTAGAGTTGTTGGTTTGTGCTTGGCTGAAGCACGTTTTTGATCATTGCTCATAGTGTGAATTTTTGTTTGTTTTGAGTATTTGCTCCATGTATTCTCATGCTCTAGGCGCCCCTTTCCTCCATGCTTTAGATTTTATGGTGAAGTGGCTGATTTACTAAGCAAGGTCGACCTCTTCTATAGGCTGTACCACTTTCAGCCTTGCATTGGGTTGTGTGCCACTCCTTTTGGGTGTTGTTTTGGATGTGTTGTCTCTTGGTTCTTGGACGCCTTGTTCTTATGGTTCAATTGCATTCAGTTTGAGGAAGATTGGAGCTATTTTGGTGAAGTTGTGAGCATTCTTGTGTTTTCTATATTAGCTGGTTTGATTTTCAGTTTGTTGTATGTTTATTATCAGACCTGGTTATTGCAGCTATTTGCTCTAATTTCTTAGTGTTTATACTCATAAGTTGTAACAAGGAATATTGGATTTCATTTGGTTTGGTTAGAGATATATTTCATCATAATATCATTGTATGAGAGGGGATATTGTAACGTTGATTTTAGTAGTACTGATCAGCCTTTTAATTTCTGCACTTTACATTTTGTATATCACACTTCTGCTGAATAAGTGGTTTACATTTCAGTTGTGTTGTACCCCAAATTAAAATTTTTGCTACACTTAGGCATTTTGTAAAAATGGTAAAATTCTTGTCAAAAGTTGTCAAAAAGGTCGAAAAATGGAAATTTGCATGTCATGCATGAAGGTCAAAAACTCAAAATTTTCAAAATCTGAGGATTTAGGTTTGCTCAGAGTGAGGTTTTCTACAAAACCCAGATCTCAGTTTTTCGGCTTTAAATTTTAGGAAAATTTCTAAAAGTAGACTTTTATGGGTTTCTTCTAAAATAGATGCTAGCAAAATTTTAGAAAATTTCTAAAAATAGAATGTTTGCTCCTAGGGCTCAAACTAATTTTGATTGTTTGAAAATACTTCCTGATCAGGCTGGTCCAGTCAGAATCATCAAAAGATCAATTTTTCTCTGGTGGGTCTATTCTGTTTTTTCATAAACTAAAATGGGAGCTCTAAGGTCATCAATGGAGGTTGCTCAACTACCAGGTGTCGGATTCAAGGTCTCAAACACTGCATAGATCGAGATATGGTGAAAAATGCTTGAGGAACGAAGAACAAAGGAGGGGAATTGGAAAATCTTGAAAATGGTGAAATTTTGTCCAACTCTGGAGAAGCTAGGCACCCTAGTTCAGTCAAAGTGCCTAGTTGTTCATGCCTTAGCCACATTTTTAGTCTCCGGTAGTTGATGCACAGCCAAAGGTGAATGCAGTTGCCAGGTGCAGAGCGGTTAACGGAGAGCGAAGCAAAACTTGAAAATCACGGAAATATTTCTAACACTGGAGAGTAAAGGCGCCCTTGCTAGCCAGGGACGCCCATCTTTTCAAGGCCTCAGATGCTATTTCTAGGGTTTGTGCTTCCAAGACATTGTTGCTCAGAATCCTTCTGGCTTCGTAGTGAATCTATTTGCAAGTCCATTGGATCAATCGGTCAGTCAGAATTTTGGATCGAATGGAGAAGTTTCATCAAACTAGCATACTGGAAATTGTGAAAATCATCAAAAATATTTTATGTTTGGGAACTTTGGGCGCCCCAGGTAGCCAGGGGTGCCTAGGGTTTTGGAAGGACAGATTCAGTTGCTAGGGTTTGCTAAGATGCTCATCTTCTTCAGAATTTTGCCAACTATCCAGTGGATGTCTCAGCCAGTTCATCAGATTCTTCAGTCACCCGCAGTTGCAGATCAAACGGAGGATAGAGCATGGACGGACAAATTTGAGAAATTGAAAAACATCCAAAAAATGATCAAGTCTAGTAAGGATGGGCGCCCCAGGTAGTCAAGGGCACCCAAGCTTTTGAGGAGCTAAAAGTGGAAATTAGGGTTTGTCACCTCCAACAAGTTTTCTTCAGATTTGAACCGGCTCTTCAATGGAATCATCAGTGAGCTCATCAAATTTGTTGAGCACCAAATATTGCATATTGAACAGAGGGGTAAACTTGTGCAAAATGAAAAGTCAAAAGAAGGATTGAAAAAAAGAACAGAAAAAATCTAACTTTGGAGGAGTTGGGCACCCCAGCTAGCCAGGGGTGCCCAAGCTTTTTACCCCCTAAACTTAGTTTTTAGGATTTATAGCATTTAGAATATCTTCCTCAGAATTCTCCAAGCTATCCAACGAATCTAGCTGTCAGTTCATCGGGCCAGTCAAGCATCCGGAAATGAGAATTCATTTGAAGGATAGAAAGCAGTGTAAAATTGAAGAACATGAAAATGGCTATCACTGGATAGTAAAGGCACCCTAGGTAGCCAAGGGCGCCCAAGATTTTGAGGGCCCAGAATTAGTTTTTAAGCAGTTGCAACGTCCAGTACAATTTTCTCCAAGTTGATCAAGCTCCACAACGAGATCATCGGCCAGTTCACAGGATTCATCTGGTGTCAGGAAATCAAGATCAAACTGAGGTCAAAATCAAGTAAAATTTGGAAATTTTAAGAAAAATGGCTAAGTTTGCCAAGTAGAGTTTCCCAAATTTCAATGCCTTCGATGAACTTGGCTCAGGATTGGCTTCAAATATTTAAAGTTGGAGAATAAAGCGTTTTTCTCCTCAAAACCTATTTCAGAAGGCCTTTGCATTCATTATTTACATCTTGTTGTACCCCAAAATTAAATTTTTTGTTACACTTAGACATTTTGAAGAAATGAGTATAAGTCTTGTTAAATCAGTCAAAAAGGTCAAAATTTGGGTGTGCGTGTCTTCCATGAGGGGTTAAAACGTAAAATTTTCAAAATCTGACAATCTGGGTCTGCTCAGAGCGACCTAATCTACAAAACCCAGATCTTAGTTTTTCATCCCTACTTTTTAGGAAAACTGCTATTTTTAGAAATTTTCTAAAAATAGTAACTTTTTTTGGGTTTTTCTAGGTTTCTTTTGAAATGGATATTGGCAAAACTTTCTAAAAATAGAAAGTTGGTCCGATAGGGTTCAAACTGATTTTGATTGGCTCAAAATACTTTCATATCAGACTCGTGCAGTCAGAATCTCAAAATAATCAGTTTTTCCCTAGTGGGTCTATTCTGCTTTTTCAAAAGCATATCAGGAGCTCCGAAGTCATCAATGGAGGTCAGGTGGCTGCCAGGCGTCACACTCAACACTCATGCGTTCAACAAAAGGTGAGTTAGAGAGCAAGCACGAAGAACGTAGAAGAAGGTGAAAAGTGTGAAAAAATTTCTAACATTGCTTGTCATGGGCGCCCCAGGAGAGAATAGGCGCCCATCTGTTTAGGGCATTAAAAGTTGAAATTAGGGTTTAAGCCTCCAATCAAAGTTGCTTAGTTCTCTTCCAGCTCCGCAACGAATCCAACGGTGCAGTCAACGGATCATCCAGTCGCTCGGGATTCAGAGCTGAACAGGGAAGATCCAAATAGAAGTCAGAATGAAAAACACGAAAATTATCAAAATTTGACTAAGTATGGGAACTTTGGGCGCACCAGGTGAAGAGGGGTGTCTAGCTTTTTGGAGCACCTAACTCAGCAGTTAGGGTTTGTGAATATGCTCAGTCATTTCAGTATTCAGCCAGCTTCGCAACGCTTGTCTCCATCAGAGCATCCGACTGTCCAATCTCCGGCAGATTCAGATCAAAGTGGAACATACAGAATGGAAGTTTGAAAAGGAAGATGAAAATCAAGAAAATGGTTAAGTGTGGAGCAAATGGGCGCCCCAAGAGAGAAGAGGCGCCCAAGTTTTCAAAGGCCTAAATAGATAAATTTGCATATGTAGCTCTAACGTGATTTCTTCAGAGTTGATCAGGCTCTCCAACGAGATATTCAGCACGTCAATCAGAGTTTGCAGTTGCCAGATACGAGAGGCTAAATAGAGGGTTGGATGAGAGCTAAGAATTGAGATTCAAAAGCAAACATGTGAAAGTGAAAAATATTCTAACTCTGGTGAGTTTGGGCGCCCCAGCTTGCTAGGGGCGCCCAAGCTTTTGAAGGCCCAAATTCAACTGTTTGATGAAGTTTCTCCCAGGATACCCCTCTTAATATCTTCTCAGCTTCGCAACGAGCATAACCATCAGTCAATACGATGCCTAGATCACCAGATTCGACAAGATCATCTGTAGAAGAGGAGTTAATGAAGAAATTAAAAATATTCCAAGTCTGTGAAGGATGGGCGCCCCTGGAGAGGTTGTGCACTGATGATTTTGAAGGATCAAACGAAGTTTTCCGCCAAAGACGCCTTCAGAACAATCTTCTCAGAACAGGTCAGGCTCCGTGATGAATCATTCAGCTCGCTCATCAGATTAGTTTGTAAGCCGGAAATCGAGGTCAAAGTAGGGGGTTAAAGTTGTGTAAAGTTGAAAATATCAAAAAAATGGCTAACACTGGGTGAAGTGGGTGCCCCTAGCCAAGAATGGCGCCCAACTTCCCATGCCTTAGTAATATTTTCATGGTTTTCAAAGTTTCCAACTTTGCAAGAGGATGAGGACGTCCAAGTTCATTGAACAGCTGATTTTAGGGTTTTGAAGATAAAAGCAAAAGAAAGCAGACCTATTTCAAACCCTAAGTCTATTTAACACCTCTCTTCAATGTAATTTTCATTATTTTTGCAGGTAGCATTCAAAGGAGAAAGTTGGAGCAACAAGTTTGAAGTGATATTTTATGATTCAAGAACTCAAGTTTGCTGATTCTTCATCAATTTTTTTTAGACCAGCAACATAAGGCCTTGCTTTTTCAAGCTTTTTCATCCAGAAGATCAAATTTTTCAAGAAGAAGGCCAAGATTTTCAATTTTCAACCATTTGGGTCTTATCATCTCATTCTTCTGAAGAAATTTTTGAGAACTTCATCAAGTTGCAGCAGCTGCTTTTTGCTTTGCATGTCAGTGAAATCCTCAGTGCATTCAATTTTCAATCATCTGTGTCCTCTCAAATCAGTCTTCTGAAGAAAACCCATATCATAGCTTTTTTCAAGCAAATTTCAGATTTTAGGGTTGGCTGCTTTTTCGATCAGCCATCAGTGTTTTTCAAATCTAATCAACTGGGTCCATTTCTAATTGTATTCTGAACAAAACCCAGATGCCAACTTTTTTCGTGAAAATTTGAAGAAATTAGGGTTTGCTCTTTTTTAGTCTAAATTCAAAATTTTCAAAAACGGACGATCTGGGTTGTCTTACAAAGAAATTCTGAGCAAAACCCATATCTCAGAATTGTTTTTCAAAAATTTGCCCATTGAAGGAAGAAAAATCAGCATTCTAAAAATAGTAAGTTGCTCAAAACTTGTTTGAACATAGGCAAGTTTATAGTCATTCTTCAAGGTTTCCGAAATGGAGTATACTCCCAATGTTTTCAAGACTGAATCAACTCTCTATCATGATTACATCAAAACCGCTGAGACGGATTTGCATCACATTAAGCCGGTGTTTGATCTACACGCTTTGGAGAGCGCAGGCAACACTTCAATCAGAAACCTGGGACACTTTGGACTTCTTGCAGCAGCGTCTATTCCTTTTTCAGTTTAGAGTCTCGAGTTCGTAATCGCTTGCATCAAGCATTACAACCCGGCTACAAGGGAGATTCAATCAGTTGATGGCATATTGATTTGCAGTTTGAAGCCTGATATGATAGAGAAATGTTTTTCCATTCCCCCATGGCCTGAAAGTGTCACTATTTCAAAGGGTGAATGTGAGAGGATATGGGAAATGCACAAAGACAAATATAGCAAGAAGATTGCACAGAAGTGGATGAAAGAGAAGCATAAGACTTTGCCTAAGAATGTCGGGCGAGGGGAGTTCAAAGATGAGATTTCTATCATAATCACCTTGCTCAACAGGGTCACTGGATAGGAAGACGCTACCAAGTTTCAGCCTTGGATGTTTTACGCCATACCCCACATCATGAAGAAGACTGAGTTCTATGATTGGCCCACCTTAATCAGTGACAACCTTCATCAGCAAATAACAGAATACTTCCAGTTTCATGAGTTCCATATGGTTTCTTACCTAGTCTACCTAGTGGCCTATCAAGGTCAATTCTGAAGGATCATTGAGCGTACAGCATATCTACAACTACTATCCCCAGTTGGAATTCACGAAGTCACTGCATCACTACAAGAGAGTGAACGAGGCTTTTCTGATGTACACAGTGCGGGACCTGGACAATGAATTGCACGTCCGTATCTCTTCAGTTGCCATGGCAGCGATGGCGGAGTGGGCAGATTGGTTCATACAATTTCCTACTTTCACCTATCTCAGGGTCAATGGCTATTCAGGTGCCCCACTCATGCTACGTCAAGGTATCCAAGGGTTCGAACAATCAGTGGCTGAAGTAAAACCAAGGCATGAAATCATCATTGCTGATTTAGACACAGCCTATGGTTCAGCGGTTTCAAAAGAACACAAGAGGAAGATCCTTGCTTGGAGAGAGCGTCATGTCTTCAAGGTTAAAACTTACGAGAGGATATCTGAGGAGTTTATTGCCTACAGACAAAGGGTGATCGAAGCTCTTCTTTTCATCAATGAGTTTGTCACAGAGATTCCCTCTTGGTACAGTCTTGAAGATGGTTCCTACGTCGGGCTTGATGAAGTGCAAGCTCAATTTTAGAGTGTTGTTCGTAGCTGTGATAGTAGCAATACAGTTGGTGGCAGAATGAATCACCTTGCCATGATGTCAGCAAGATTTGAAAAATCAGCCAATGAGGTCGAAGATTTCCTGAGATCAATTGCAAATGGAGAAGATATCTTGGAAAAATGCAATTTTGCTATTGATGGGATAGATGCACCGAACCGGGACACAGTTTCCTGCTTTTTAGCAAATGTCCTAGAGATTTAAAGCAACTTTCTTCTAGAAGCTTTCTTTCCGCTTTCTTTCTATTCTTGGAGCAATTCTTATCCATTCTTTGAAGAAGAGAAAGAAGATAAATGTAGTAGTTGGTGTTTCCCGCTTTTTTTGCTTTCTTAGGTGTTAGATGTTATCTTCTTTCTAGATTTAGAAATAAAGCTTGCTTGCTGAGCAAGCCTTAGATTGTGAAAGGAAGGAGATTTTAGGGTTCCCTACTCCTCTGCTTGCCTATAAATAAGAGCCTTTTCTCATTAGTTTTCTTCAACCATGCTAGTGATAACAAAAGGCTGAGCCTATTGTGCCTTCTATTTGTTATTCAAGTGTTGTTCAATTGTTTTATGATAGCAAATTGTTGAGTCTCTTTTAGCCAACAAGGAGTTATTGTAATTGTTGTTCCTATTGTGTAAGAACAAGTTTTGCAAGCCTCTTTAGCTGCAAGCTCTTGTTCCAAGCATGTGTTTAGTTACTTTTGTGCTAGAAGTTTGAGAAATAAAATCATGAGCCTCCTTTGCCTTGGTATAACGTCTCAGATTTCCGTTATTTGTGTTATGCTTTTATGATCTTAATTTCAGCTTACATTGAAGTGTGTAGATGTTTGTTGGAAAAGAGTTTATTGAATCACTTTGTCAGAGAACCAACCTTGTTCATTTCTAGTTTCTCTTGGTTTGCGTATTACTTGAGAAGTTAGAAACGTCTTTAGCTTAGGTTAGTCGTAGTTGAAGTTCTTAAAACAGAAAATCTCAGCTGCGGCGTTTGTGTTTAATAAACCTTGTGCTCTAGCTGATCAAAAAGATAGGCAACTTAGTTTTTAGTTTACTTTCTTTCAACACCATCAGCAAGAGGGAGCTTCCCCTCCTAATTTGAAGAGCAGTTTTACTGTGCATAGCTGTCCGTTTCAAATACGCATTCCAGAGGTGCGAATTTAAACGCCAACACATCTGTTGCAGGTTAGCATCCAAAGGAGGAAACAAATAATTTTCTTCATATCAAGATTTGGAGGCCAAAATGTGGTGCTTTTTCGAAGTTCTTCATATTTTCATGATTAGGTTGCTCAGAGCTTCACTTTTTCATGCTTCAAATTTCTAGGGCATCAATTTTTAGAAGAAGGGGGTCGTCTTTTTCAAATTCCATCAATCTGGGTCTGCTTGGTTTTTCATCCTCTTCAAGTTTGGAAATTTTATATTTTCAAGAATTTGCTTTTTCCACACTTTTTTGAGAAAACCTCAGTTTTGTCAAAATCTAATAATCTGGGTCTATTCAGTATGAAATTGTTTACAAAACCTAGATCCTAGTTTTTTAGCTATTTTTCGAAGCTTTGAATGTTGAGAAAAGATCAGCTCTTTCAAAAACTGACAATCTGGGTTGCTTCAGAATATAGTTA
Source organism: Sequoia sempervirens (assembly GCA_007258455.2). Taxonomy (NCBI): domain Eukaryota; kingdom Viridiplantae; phylum Streptophyta; class Pinopsida; order Cupressales; family Cupressaceae; genus Sequoia; species Sequoia sempervirens. The sequence goes on along the minus strand of VDFB02207664.1, from coordinate 68,775 downwards.
TCTTCAAAACCCATATCTTAGATTTTCAGCTTTTTTTGGCCAAAAATTGAACATCTTGCATGTTCTTGAAAAAATCATTTTTTCTAGTTTTCATCGATCTAGGTCTCTTTAGAATGACATTCTCTACAAAACCTAGACCTTAGTTTTTTTTGTGAATCTGCTTTTTCAAGAAAATTCAACAACTTGTTTTCAGCAGTTTGCACTAAACTTTTCTGGACATAGGTGTGTTCACAGTCAAAATTCAAGATTTTCATCGTACCATATTCTTCCATTGAAAAATCAAGAGAAGTGTCAGAAGTATAAAAGTTGCAGAAGAAACGGAGGAATGTTAGAAGATGGTCACACATAGGGTAAAAATATGTGTTGAAGCAAGATGATATATTTAGAAAAGGTCAACACTCCAGTTACAGAGCCGCCGAAATAAGCAAGATATGATAAAGCAGTTGAAGATGTCAAAGATTTTCTAAGTTCGATTGCAGAAGGTGAGGAAATCCTGGAAAAATAGAATTTTGCTCTAGATAGTATCAATGCTCCCAACAAAGAGGCAGTTTCCAGCTTTCTGGCAAATTTGGTTTCCCAAAATACCAATACATGAGTTATCTTATCAGGACAACAAAAATATCCAAAGATAGATTTAAAGCAGCAGTTAACTCGATGCTTTTTCTGAGTTTTCTTGCTATTCTTGTCTCATGCTTTTCTATTCTTTGTGAGAGAGAAAAGAATCAAGTTGTAATAGTTGGCACTTTCCCTATTTTTGCTTTCAATAGGTTGTTAGATAGTTATCTTGTTTTAGTTTTAGAAATAAAGTTTGCATGTTTGCAAGTCTTGTTGTAAAAGCAAGGAAATTTTAGGGTTCCCTACTTCGCTTGTGTATAAATAAGGGCAGCCTTGCCCGTTTTTCTTTAACTGTTATTGTGATAGCAAATTGCTAGTTGGCCTGCAAGTTGTTATTCAGTGTCTGTTCACTTAGTGTAAGAGGAAGCTTGCATGCCTACCTTTTGCTGTAAGATATTTTTCAGTTCATGTGTAACTTGTGTTAAGTGTATTCTGGTTTGATCGCTAAACTATAAGCCTGTTATCGCTACAATCCTGCTGTTTCAGAAGTGTAATCGTTTTCAGAAATTTAAGAAAGGAAATCTTATGCCTGCATTGCTGCTTTGATCTACTCTTTTAAGTTTTGTTTTATATGTTCTGCTTAGATAATCTTTATTTCAGCTTGCATTGAATAGTATAACGAACGAGTCTTCAGGTGTGTGTTGGAAGAGAGTTTGTTTAAGTATCTGTGTTACCAAGATCATTCCTTGTTTACTTTTAACTCTCAAGCTTTGAGTTTACTTGAGTTGTTAAAAGCGTCATTAGAGTAGGCTTAGTCGTAGTTGAAGTTCAAAAGAGAAAATCTCATCTACAACGTTAGAGTTTTATAACCTTGTGCTCTTAGCTGAGAACAAAAAGATTGGCGAATAGTTTAATTTACTTTCTTTAAGCATAATCAGCAAAGAGGGAGCTTCCCCTTCTAATTCGAAGAGCAGTTTATTTGTGCATAGCTGTCTGTTTCTAATCCGCATACCAGAGGTGTGAATTGAAATGCCAACAAGTTGTTCCTTTTACTCCCGCTGAACAAGTGGTTGAGTTGTTTACATTTCTAGTTGTAGTTTTGCTCCCGTTGAATAAGTGGTTGAGCTCTGATGGTCGGTTATCCGACTACTTTACTTTCAAGCATTTATTTTCAGAATGGTTGGCTAGCCGCCTACAACATTGTACTTTCATTTCCAGTTTATATCTAACGATCCCCTCACATCGTATTCTCTCACCTCGCTCACATCGGGATCCTGGTGATTAGAAATTGAAGGGTTCCCTTTCAGCTGGTTATGTTTGTTGTGCTAACCTTAACGGGTGCAATATTGTGTGTGAAAATTAAAAAAAAAACTAAGGGGATATTTTAGTGGTATCAGAGCCTATTTTCCTGCCATCCTCTAAAAAAAAAGTTCCGGTTGTCGGATGAGTGACAGAGAAATCAGATACTACACCCGAGAGCAGAAGAGAGTTCAGTATCAGAATCCACCAATTCCAGACGTCGAAACTTTCTCAGAGGTTTTGAGGAATAGTGGGAAAGCAGTTGAGACCATGGCAGATAGAGATAAGGGTCCAACTCATGAGGAAGATAGAGAAGCTAGAGTTGAAAGGAAGTTCGACACTATGTTGGACATGATGTCTCGGTTACTAGCTAAGATGGATCAACACGTGACTCAGCCTTAGCAAAATCATGATGGAGAGAACTGCTCTTCAAAGACAAATGGAAGAGAGAGAACTATTGGATAGCATGTTACAGTTACAAAAGATTCAGCTTCTAGACCTCTCATCCCTACCTTTGTTCGAAGAGAAGAACCGCCAGTTGAAGTTGAAATGTCGTTGGCAGATGAGTTGAGAAATAGCTACATGGAGTATGCCTCGCTACTAGCTGAAATTTGTGACATTTTGTCACTAGATCAGTATATGAATCAAAAGAAGAGAAGAGGAGGCGCAAGAAATGAAAATCGTGCTCCTATATCCCCTAGGTTGGATTACCAACAAGCCCTTGGTAACGTTACCTTGGCTCACTTCGATGGAAGTGATAAGTGTTCTGCAAGGTCGTGGGTGCAAAAGTTGGATAACTACCTCTCACTTAGACCGATGCCTAATGAAGATGATATCAAGTTTGCCACCTTACATTTGGATGGAGCTGCACACGAATGGTGGTATCATGGTTTGGTCACCCTTGGCCATAACCTCATTCACACTTATTAGGAGTTTACCAACAAGTTGATAGAAAGGTTTGATACAATGGACCTCGAAGTCAAATTCCGTGAGTTGGCGCAACTGAAACAACATGACTCTCTTGACTCATATGTTGCTGATTTTCAGAGGCTTTCTGTGATGGTGCCCAACATCACATAAAGGAGACTTGTGGTTTTGTTTACTGAAGGTTTGATGGAGCCCTTGAAAGGTTGGGTCAAAGCCTTTGATCCACCAACTCTAGATGAAGCCATCAAGAAGTCAAGAAGCATGGAGTTGGCTGCCCCAAGGCCAAAATTTCAATCTAAAACCTTTGGTCACAAAAAAGATAAGAAGCATTTTTTGCATCAGCCTAAGAAGTTTCCTCCGAAGATGATTGAAGAACTCTGTGAGAAGTTGAGAAAAGATGGTCTTTGTTACACTTGCAAAGAACCTTGGGTAAAAGGCCACAAATGCTATGGAAAGGGTTATTCACATCATATGGAGGCCTATTCTGATTTCAAATCAGAATCTGATATATCTGATTAGCAGTATGAATCAACAGGTAGTAAAGATGAAAATGCTCCAAAAGAGGAAGCAAAGGACCAAGGAGGTGAGAGTGCATTGGCACAACTCTCAAGCTTTCAAACGAATGAATCTTTCCAGGGCCGAGGAGTGATTGGATCGCAGCGAATTGTTGCTCTAATCGACATTGGAGCAACCCATAACTTCATTGATGAAGCTTTGGTAGCAAAGAGAGGCCTAAAGATAGAGGAGTTTGAAGGCTTCAAAGTGATGGTGGCCGGTGGCTTTACATTGTCATGCAACAGGAAGATTCCCAACTTTCCTATGCAGTTGGGCAATTATGAGGTGAAAGATGATTTTTATGTTGTAGGCATTGGAGATATCGATGCAGTGCTTGGTATCCAATGGCTGTGTTCTCTTGGTGAGATCACCCTAAACTTGCAGACTATAGAGTTGAAGTTTTAGTCAAATGGAAAAGAGGGTGGTGTTAAGAGGGATGTCGAATGGAGGCCCTTCCATTATGTCATTCAAGAGGATGGAAAGGCTGATTCGTCATGACCAAGTAGAGTGGGCAGCAGAGTGCATAATCTTACCATCCGATCCAGTGGAAGATAAGAGACACTACCATCCTGACATTCAGTCATTGATCACCAAGAAGAGTAAAGTATTTGGTAGTATGCCTCGTGGGAGACCTCCTGAACGAGGTTGTGAGCATGTTATAGAACTTGAAGGAGCCAGGCCAGTCATCACATCTCCTTACCACTACCCTAAGAAGCAAAATGATGAAATTGAGAAGGCCATAAAAGAATTGTTGGATATGGGTCAAATTCACCCTAGCAAGAGTCTCTTTGCTTCAGCAGTAGTGCTGGTCAAGAAGAAGGATGGCACCATGCACATGTGTGTTGATTACCGTGCGTTGAATCAGAAGACTATCAAGAACCGATATCCTATTCCTAGGATAGATGAGCTCATTGATGAGCTACATGGAGCCATGTATTTCTCTAAGATTGATCTTAGATCGAGCTACCATCAGATAAGGATGAGGGAGTCAGACATTGAAAAAACTGCTTTCAGGTGTCATTTTGGGCATTATGAATTCTTGGTCATGCCATTTGGATTGACAAATGCACCTGCAACCTTCCAGTCTTGCATGAGCATCTTTTGGCAGTAGTTGAGGAAGTTCGTGCTCATCTTCTTTGATGATATTCTCATTTCCAGCAAGTCTTGGGAAGAGCACCTTAAGCACTTGGAGGAAGTGCTTAGTATTTTGAAAGCTGAATGTTTATTTGCAAAAGAATCCAAATGTGAATTTGGAATAATGAAGCTGCACTACCTTGGCCACATCGTCAGCTCTAAGGGTGTTAGAGTTGATCCTGAAAAGATCAAAGCAATCCTAGATTTGCCGCCTCCAAAGAATGTGTCACACTTGAAGGGGTTTTTGGGGTTGTGTGGCTTTTACATAAGGTTCATGAAGGGGTATTCTTAGATGGCCGCCCCTCTCACCGATCTTATCAAGAAGGGAGCTTTCCTATGGTCAGATAAGGCACAAGTTGTTTTCGACAAGTTCAAGCATATCATGAGCTCTTGTCCAGTGTTGGCTTTACCCGACTTCACCAAGCCATTTGAATTGTAGTGTGATGCTTTAGGTGTAGGAGTTGGGGCTGTTCTTATGCAAGACAAACATCCCATTGTCTTCGAGAGTAGAGAATTGAGAGGAGTTGAAAGAACATATTCAATCTATGATAAGGAGATGCTTGCAATCATGCACACATTAACCAAGTTCAGACAATACTTGGTTGGGAGCAAGTTTGTGGTGAAGACTGATCATAATAGTCTCAAGCACTTCATGCATCAAAAGGATTTGAAAGGCAGCAGAAGTGGGTGAGTAAGCTTGAAGCTTACGACTTTGACATTGAGTATGTCAAAGGGAAAAATAACATTGTGGCTGATGCTCTTCCTAGAAGACCTCATTTGAATTCTTTAATTGAGCTTACTGCTGATTGGAAGGAACAAATTGTTGCTGATTATGCCAAAAATCAATTTGCAACCAGCATTGTTGAGGTTACTTTGCAAGATGAAAGGTATCAGTTGGTTGATGGTTTGATACAGTACAAGGGTAGAATCTTCTTCGTGCCAAAATCTAAGTTAAGAAGAAGATTTTGCAGTCATTTCATGACATTCCACTTGTTGGTCATCAAAATTACTTCAAGACTTACAAACAAATTCGTGAAAGATTTTCATGGAAAGGGCTGAAAGATGAAGTCTTACGTTACATCAAGGAATGTCAAACTTGCCAGATGAACAAAAATGAGCAAACTTTTCCAGTTGGTTTGTTGCAGCCCCTACCCATTCCCAATCAGAAATGGGAAAGTATCGTGATGGATTTCATCACGGGGTGCCAAAGGTGCAAGGGAGAGATTGCATCTATGTTGTGGTGGACAGATTGACTAAGTTTTCTCATTTCTTTGGCATCACTAGCTCATTTACAGTAGCTCAAGTCACTGAATTGTTCTTCGGACAAGTGTTTTGTTTGCATGGCTTGCCAAGGAACATTGTTAGTGATAGGGATAGCAAGTTCCTAAGTGTGTTTTGGTGAGAAATTTTCAGATTGAGTGGTACAGTGCTTGCTCCAAGCACTAGTTATCACCCACAGACTGATGGCCAATCGGAGATAGTGAATAAATGGTTGGAAGGATACCTCAAAAATTATATTCCGGGACAGCAAAATGCATGGGTGAAATGGCTTCATTTGGGAGAGTATTGCTACAACTCTTTCCACCACATGTCAATTAAGATGTCTCCATTCATGGCTCTGTATGGTTATGAAGCTCCTAGCTTCGTGGACTTGGTGTTTAGTGATAGTCGAGCCCCTCAAGCAAGGGATATGTTGCAGCAAAGTCAGGACATCTTGATATCATTGAAGGATAATCTACACCATGCCCATAATCAGCACAAGTTGTATGCTGATCAACAATGTGCTGAGTGCACATTCGAGGTTGGAGACATGGTCTACTTGAGGCTCCAACCCTACAGACAGTCTGCTCTCAAGAAGAGTGGAGCGGAAAAACTTAAGCCACGTTTCTATGGCGCTTTTAGAGTCATTAGGCGGATTGGGGAAGTGGCTTATGAGTTAGAGCTACTAGCTAGTAGCAAGTCTCATAATGTTTTACATGTGTCACGCCTCAAGAAGGCGCTTGGGCACAATGTTGTTGCTACTTCAGAGTTACCTCCATTGGATGAAGAAGGGAAATTGGTGTTGATTCTAGAGGAGATCATTGATGTTCGTGAGCGCACTTTGAGGAGGAGATCAATCAAAGAGTATTTGGTGAAATGGAGGAACTTGCCAATTGAGGATGCTACGTGGGAATGCGAGCATATTTTGTAGCATTCAAACTTGCGGTTGCTTGAGGATAAACAATCTCGAGGAGGGCGGACTGTAATGTCCCCTTCTCAGCAGTAGTCAGTTCTAATTCCCGTCAGCCTATTCCAAATGCCCGTAGGTTTGTCAAAAGTGAAATTAGGGTTTCCAGATGTTGGAGGTTCTTTTGTGTTTTTAGGGGTTTGCATGCAGTTGTTTTGCAGAGTGGTTTCTGGGTCTTTCTAGGTTTTCAGAGAGCTTCATAATGGTGTAACATGCGTCTGCATCAGAGGTCCTTTTTGGACTTATTATATTTAGGAAGTTATGACTGTTGCCCGGATTGTGGTTAAAATGAGTTTGGAACCACTTACTATTTTTAGCATTATGCTATATTTAGTAAGTGCTATTTTAGGCAGTGCTATGTTTGGCAGCAATTCAGTGCAGTTTCTATTTCGGGCGGAGCATAATTGGTATTTTAGGCCTTAGGCACTTTTGGGTTCATTTTGGCAAAATGAATTATTTAAGTCATTTTAATATTTTAATAATCATATTGGGCCCCATGGCCTAGTTGAGTGACTTAATGTTTTTAAATGTGGGCCTTGGAGTTGGATGCCACTTTGGAGGTATTTGAATATTTTACAAGTTAAATATTTGCCTATGTGCGTTGGATGCCTAGGGAGTTGGAGGAAAAGGTATATTTTTAATTTATTATTTCAAATATGCTCGGGGCGTCCACTTTTGGAGGGAAGAGGAGGAATTCGAAAGGTCATCAAGAAGTTCTATTTAATCAAGGCTTTGCTCCCTCTTTGGACATCCATTTCTTATTACGACAAAGTTTTGCTGAAATGATTTCACACCGTTTGCTTGAACGCATACCTCCTAGCTAATATCGGTTTCGTATTTGAAAGATAACACTTAGCTGATTGAGACTGCTTCTTCATCAAGAGGTTGCAGATTGAGCTTCACAGTGAATAGTTTTGATGATATTTCCTGCTTTAGAGTTATTGGTTTGTGTTTTGCTAAAGCACATTTTTGATCATTGCTCATAGTGTGAATTTTTGTTTGTTCTGGGTATTTGCTCCATGTATTCCCATGCTCTAGGCGCCCCTTTCCTCCATGCTTTAGATTTTATGGTGAAGTGGCTGATTTACTAAGAAAGGTTGACCTCTTCTATAGGCCGTACTACTTTGAGCCTTGCATTGGGTTGTGTGCCACTCCTTTTGGGTGTTATTTCAGAGGTGTTGTCTCTTGGTTCTTGGACGCCTTGTTCTTATGGTTCAATCGCATTCAGTTTGAGGAAGATCAAAGCTATTTTGGTGAAGTTGTGAGCGTTCTTGTGTTTTCTATGTTAGCTGGTTTGATTTTCATTTTGCTGTATGTTTATATCAGACCTGGTTATTGTAGCTATTTTCTCTAATTCCTTAGTGTTTACACTCATAAATTGTAACAAGGAATATTGCAATTCATTTGGTTTGGTTAGAGATATATTTCATCATAATATCATTGTATGAGAGGGCATATTGTAACACTGATTTCAGTATTACTGATCAGCCTTTTAATTTCTGCACTTTACATTTTGTATATCACACTCCCACTGAATAAGTGGTTGAGTTATTTTACATTTTAGTTGTTCCTTTTACTCCCGCTGAACAAGTGGTTGAGTTGTTTACCTTTCTAGTTGTAGTTTTGCTCCCGCTGAATAAGTGGTCAAGCTCTTATGGTCAGTTAGCTGCCTACTTTACTTTCAAGCATTTATTTTCAAAATGGTCAGCTAGCCACCTACAACATTGTACTTTCATTTCTCGTTTATATCTAATGATCCCCTCACACCATATGCTCTCACCTCGCCCACATCGGGATCTTGGTGATCAGAAAGTGAAGGGTTCCCTTTCAACTGGTTTTGTTTATCGATCTAACCTTAATTGGTGCAATATTGTGTGTGAAAATTCAAAAAAAAACTAAGGGAGATATTTCAACTTTGGCCTTCGATCTACACTCCTGTTGAAACTTATTGTTTAGATCAAGAATTGTCTTCTCACATTCTTCAAGGCCTTATATTAACAACATATTAGATTTATTTGACTCGTGGAGTTGTAGTGCAAGTTCCTGGTTGTTCTTTCTAAGTTCTTCAATCTCATCCTTAGAGTGATAGAAGTCTTCCTCAAAACATTTTTTATTATTTTTACTCATAGGAGCGTATTCTCTTTTGAGGAATTCATGAAAATCATCTAATGGTGTTCTATTCATCAACTTATTTGTTGTTTTGTCATTAATATGACCATTGGTTTTTCCCTTTACCTTATTTCCTTCCTTTAATGGTTTGGTATCTAACATTTCAAATAAACGTTCTTGCATCACTTGAAATGTGTCCCAGACATTTTCAGATGATTGTAATTCAGTATTGCTCTTGTTACCCGCTTCATAGCTTGACTTCGCAGATGGTTTGATATCTTCTTTTGTCATGCTTAATCAAATTTTCAACATTTTAACCAAAGGCTGGCAGGTTGGCTGGCTCTGATACCACTGTAATGACCCGAGGTCTGGATCATTTGATTTTTCAATTATTCCTTATTGGATTGACACAAAGGTTGTCATCCAATAAATAAGAGTTTCCAAGTTATAAATGAAATAAACCTTGAATATTGAAATCAGATTTAAATATTAATTTGATATAGGAAGTTGATAAGTAAATATAAGAGTTGTTTCTAATTTAGTCTTTTAAAATCATGCTTTACATATGCAAGAGGTCAGACCTCTTTAGATTGTTGTTTCTGTAATTATCCTTGTATCCAAGCAATTTAGACATAGGTGCTATTTCTGAATATTACTTAGTGTTCATGCAACCATAATGTAACAATCTTGGGACCCTTGAGCTTGTCGATCGGTTATGTTAATGTTACATATATCTGAGTTCTATTCCATGATTCCATATTCTTTTCTTTCTTTACATGGCATACTCCTTTTATATGCCCTTATGCCTCTATGTTAAGGTTGGCATCTTTTTCCCATGTTCCTTGAAGTGAATCAATGCCTTCTTCAATATATCGCTTCTTTGACTTATTTTATTTTTTTGGCTTTATAATATTCTACGGCTTTCCTTAAATTGCCTTTACTTATTTAACCACCTTATAATCACTGCACTTTAACATTAATTTATCTTTGCATTATAAAATCGTCCACTTCTTATAATTCCATATGAAGGTTGGCTATTCCTGCACAGAGGCGTATGACTCCGGAAGTCCCGTCCACCAAAGCAAACTATAGAATAGATTCCATCAGCGGATATCACAATAACTCATAAATTAAACTTTCTTCTAGGTATCGATTGCTGCTCTCTTTAATTAATTAATTAATGCCTTGATAGTTGACGCAAGCCGTGGACTAGGCCTGATCTATATGATGTGACTTCCTCCATACGGTAATGCCTCATGAGATAAGGAGGATCAAAGTGTATTTACAAGGCACGATAGTTCGAATATTTATACTTCTTGATGCATTTCTTCATTTATAGGTTACGATATTAAGAGTCCCGTAGTCTTTGTCTAATTGACCAATATGCATAGTCGGCTTCTATATTATAGTCTGTTCATAGTATCAATCGGTAGTCATGCTGGAATGGTGATGGTAGGATGTCCACATGCTCATTTATCTTTGCAACAAAAATCCACGATAAACTCTCTCAAGGAATCTAAAACATATTAATAAGTTTGGAGCATGTTCAAACCGAATTCAAACTAGCATAAGAGACATTGTCTACCCATTATCTACAATTATGCTTTCAATCCTTTTTGAATCGTTGCGGATAGCATGACTCCTAATAAGTTGATATCACATATTCTTAATCTGGCCATCGTTCCACTATAAATCCAATAACTAAATTGATTGCTCAAACAAAAGGAGGCTTCTGACTATTATATATAAATAATCACCCAGATATCAATAGCCGTAGGAATAAATTATTGATCAGATGTAATTGATCGATGATGAGAATAATTTTCCACGTGCTAAATATTGATTAATCGTATTTCATAAAATGGGACATTACATGTTCATGCTTTCATCTTCATGTGTCTTAACAACAAATGTTGATTTAGCAAACTCCAAATCAAGATTCTCAAAAAAATGGCACTGAAATGAACATGCAAGTGCTGGTCACCAACATGCAAAATACCACTAAACCGAGATATTCAACTGAAAAGCCTCCACTAAATCTTACTCTGACATGCAAGTGTTCACTACATGCAACTAAAAATCTACACCAAGGGTTAGCTTCCCAACAGGCTGGCAAGATCACTAGCTTTGATACCACTATAATAACCCACCCTTAATTTTTTTTCAAATCTTCACAACTTGTTGACGTTATCCAATAATCAAAGATGATCCACTTAAGTAAACTTCCTTCCATGTCCCCTCCTTAGCCAATTATAGTGTTTTGGTGGATTAGCCTATCAACGGGTCCTCGTAAGCTAATGTTGGTGTTCAAAGGGCCTTATTTGGGAGTTATCTTCTCCAGAGTTTGGTGTTATTCAGGGATAACCTTCCTGAGGTGTTTCAGCCTCTGTTTGCACTCACTTACTATTTTTAGTAAGTCACTTGGACATTTGGGTCCAACCTTACTATTTATAGTAAGCCATTTTGATGAGTAGTGGAAGCAGTGGGTAACCTCGTGGTGTTGGCAGAATCAAATTAGTGTTGATATAATGGGTTTTAATGGAGTTATGATTTATTAATCATTATTAAAGTATTAACTTTAATAATAATTAAATTATAAGTGGATATTATTAATGGAGTTTGATGACCTTTATAATATATGATTTTATTAATCATAAGGTCAATTAAAAAACAACGCCAATATGAGGATTATTTAATATGAGGCAACAAAAGAAAATATTTTAATATATTTAATGGATTAAAATGCCAAGGGAAATTGTGGCTTTTTGGAGGAGGTATAAAAGCTTTCAAAAAGCTCATTCATTCATTTTTTAAAAGTTGAGTTTTTCTGCTATGGAGAAGAAACAAGGGTTTCAGGCAGAAATTCGATCTTGGAGAACGAAAACGCTCTTAGATTTAGTGATCTACAGGTGTGAAATATCACCCAAGGATTTCTCTACAGGTGGCTTCATCCAAGAGCTGCATTTGTGTTGATTGGAGTTTAATATTTCAAAGAATTTTAGGAGATTGTGTGCAGATCATAAATCAATTGGAAGACATTGTTGCTCATTACCTATCATTGCTGGCACGTGTAAGTCTTCTAACTGGCCGTACATTCTCTAGCTTGGCTGTACAAGTGTATTTGAGGCATGAGACTCTCTAGGGAGAAATGTCTAGGGAAAAGGTGTGATCTTAGCTCCTTTCTTGGCATCTAGGGCAGACAAAAAAGTGTGCAGCAATTTCAAGGCGAAGAAATCAGTCATTTGAGTGTGGCGTCCATTTCTAGGTGGTTCCAATTTGCTGGTCAAAGCCCTTTCAGACTTGCATCGTATGATATTAGCTTCTGGGTATGATTGTTATGTATTTTCCAAGCATTAAATGAAAATATGAGTTGATAGTGTTAAATGTTTGCTTAAGTATATCATTACTTTGCAATTATATGCATTTTCCTACATTCTTGGCAATACACAAAAAAAAACAAAAAAACTATAAAACCAAAAATAATAGATAGACAAAATTTAGAAAGCAAATATCCTATCAGGGGTGGGATATTTCAATTTTCTGATCACCTAGATCTCGATGTGGGCAAGGTGAAAGCATACGGTGGTAAGGTTACAATGCTATGCTATTGAAAGGAACCACTTGTTTTGTGCGGTGAGTATGAAATATTCAAACATAAGGAAACATCTGCTTATTTAGCGAGAATTACAACTAGCAAGGAAACCTTTGGCAACTAGTCAACCAAAGCAAAGAAAGATCCTCTGCTTATTCAGCAGATATAACATGAAACCAAAGAAAGCTCATCCACTTGTTCAGCGGGAATAACATGAAAGCAAAGAAAGTTCATCTGCTTATTCAGCGAGAATGCCACTTATTCAGTGGTGTAAGTAGAAATAATCATAAAGAGCTAAATCATCGATGGTACTACTAAATGGTGTTACAAAGAGCTCATTACAAATAATTCCAAAATTACATAAGCTGCTGCTACAACATGAAAATAATGATAAAACTCTTGGCACAACTCCCAAAATGAAACCCCAACATGAAATAAGGTATCCCCCAACAAAGTATTGTCAATTATACCTCATGGAATGAACCCCAAAGGACTGTATTAGGTCTGAAATGCTGCTGCTACAGGTTTGATATAAAATTGCAGGTCTGATAAAGAAGTTGCAGCAGTTTGTAACACCAACTAGCAAGCTCCCAAATGGCCACAACTCCATACAATGCACTTCCAACCAATCCCAAACACCATAGAACACCCCCAAGAAGCTTGCAAGCGAAACGCAAGGTCTAAACGCCTCCAAAATCAGATTGAATAGCAGAGAAGAGAGGCAGATTTCACACAACACCCAATGCACCAAACCCTCCAAATGGTACGGCTAGCAAGGAGGGTGATTTGCTCCTAGAAAAATCAGTCCTTCCTCAAAAATTCTGTAACCTTGCACAATAGGTCACCCCAATCTACTAAACATGAATAGATGATACCCACAAAAAAGTTTTCCAATCCTCCAATCAGCATGAGCAAGTCAATGGTATTGCCTAGGGTTGGAAAGAAGCAACCAACAACTAAAACTTCAATGAAAATCACTACAAAAACTCCAAAGCTTTGCAAAGTTAATACTCACACCAAAATATGCATAACTAGAAAACATCATAAGAAGCCAAAACTGAAAGTAATCTGAAAGCCATCACCGATAAGCTCCAATGGTGATTATTGAATGCAGTCACACCCAAGTAGCTAGGGATTGTTTTCCAAATCCGAAACCAACAACCTAGAGAGGGTTTTCGTTATGGGAAGATTTAGGAAAGAACTCTTGGGTTCCAATCCGGTAGCATAACATTATCATTTTCAGTATGACCCAATGAGCTACCGCATGCCTCCTTTTATAGCTTTTTCGAAAAAACGTTTTTGCTTTTTTGAAAAAACGCTTTTTGCTTTTTCATTGCTTTCTCGAAAAAAACATTTTTTTGCTTTTTCCCGAAAAACCACTTTTTGCTTTTCTCTTTTTAAAAATAACTTTAAGTTACCAAGTCTAGGCATTGGGCACAAGGGGGGTTGAAAATGAACCCTTTTAACTTTATAACATAAGTCATAAAAATCACCTTTCGAAGACTTAAGTGAATAATATGCCAAAACATTAGAACTCACCAAACTGCAACTGCCAAGCATTGCCCAAACTAGAAACCTTGCACTACACTGCTGGGAAGACTAGTTACCCAAACTAGCACTTACTAAAAATATCAAGTTTGCTAAAAATAGTAAGTGTGCCCAAACTCAAAACTAGCCCAAACTGATAACCTGAAACTTACTAAAATTAGTAAGTGCCAAAAATAGACATTGCTAAAAATAGTTATACTGCCCACCAAGGATCTCAAAAAACCTAGAAAAACCTAGAAAACACTCTGACAACCAACTGCATATACTCCTTGAAAGTGTTAGCAAGGATCCTCCAAGAATCTTGGAATCCCCTAAACTCCTTCGTTTAGCCTATGGGACTTCAAAAATAGGCTAACAGTCATTGATACACTTAGGAATAAAAAGGGTACATTACATAACTTGAAACCCCTCACCTTGAAAGGACAAGGTCCTAACAAGGAATAGCAGTCACCTCAACAAGGGAAAGTACAGCTGAAGGCTCCTAGGCTTCTAAAAACAAAGGTTCTTGGTGGGGGACTACCGTGAATAGAGAGCTCATCTGTAATAGCCTGAGATTGGGAGGCACTCTTCGGTTTTCATCACCAAGGAAAGTCTCGGTGGACTGAGGGTCTCGTGGCTCGGCTTCGAATGACGCTAGCCATTTTTTGAGGTACAACTTTCGCTCTCCCTCCTTTCTATACCCTGCAGGAAAATGTGGTTAAAGTCGAACCCTGGGGTGATGAAATCCCCAGGCAGGCCTCCTAGTGAAAATAAAAAAGAGGCTATTGTTTGTTTCTCGTACACCCAAGATCGCACAAGTGTGGGAGAGGATACACACACAACAACTTGGGATACCGCAAAAATGTGCAAGTGCACAAGACACGACAACCAATCGTTCATTAACCTTAGGAAATTGAAATGTTATCTACTCTATGAAAAAAATCAAACACACAAATTCCTGCACTAGATAGTGTTAGTAGTTTGTGTTTTTAGTCTTCAGTCCAACAAACGCCACAAGCTTCAACCATCTAATTAGTAACCCAAAACCCTAACAAACAAATGTGTGAATTTGATAAAAAACTAAGAAAATGAAGCGAATTATACCTTTTGTCAATTGCAAGCTTCTGCATAGCAATTGCGCTAATTTGAGAAGCAAATGTGCCCAAACAAGTTGCAATTGTGCACTTCTATAGACAGTTGTGAGCTTCTGCACAACAATTGCACATTTTTGCACAGAGATTAGAAAACAAAGAAATTGAAGGCAAAACCCAGTTTTGGGGGTCATATAATCAATTTTTTGATCAAAAAACAACACAAATAGTTAATTAATCAAATGCACAGTACTCAGAAAACAAAAAACTTAAGAAAACCCTACAAAAGCAATTGTCCATTTTGGGGCACAATTGTGCCACTTTGCAGCACAATTGCGCACTTTTGTGCAACAGATCACCCAAACTCTTGTCAGTTTTGCCATTTTCTAGAAGATTGTGTAAAACGATCCTTGTGACTGCAAAAAACACCTTAAACCTCATGAAAATCGATTAGTAACAGAGACTGGATCGTCCCACCAAGCGTGCCAGAATTAATGACCTAGAAATTCAATTGCAAATCTAAATGGTAATCAACAAGCAATGAGATTCACAATTTAGAGATCATACCAATGAAGCAATTTGAAAGAAGATCAAACAAAAAATTAATACCTTAAACCTGTGAGACCTTCAAGTTGAGCTCCATTGTTCTCTATTTCACCCTTGGAGAATGGCGTTGAATCTTTGCTCTCAGATTTATAATAAGCACAATAGCAATAAAGCACTATTGCAATTTGAGCAGAAGTTGGCTGCGCGATCCAATATGATGAATGAAATTTAGGATGATTTGATTTATAGATTTTTGATGACACTGATCATTGGTCAAGATCTGAGGAGGGACTAAAAATGATCAATGGTGGAGGATTGATAAGAGGAATTGATTGATTGTTAATTGACTGTATGATTTCAGATAACTGTTTGCATGATTCAGTTAAGAGAATTGATTGGAATGATAACTTAGACTGAGTGTTAGTAGACTTAATTGATTGCTCAATTGAATAGATATAATTGATCAATGGATTGATTAGACTAATTAGTGGACTAAGAGTAAGTCTCAATCACGAGGTGAGGTGGAATTGCATGGAAATTAATAATTAATTAAATTAATTAATTATTAATGGCATGTGAATAATTATTAATTATTAAATAAATAAATAAATAATTTTATTTATTTTGGAGAATGTATAATTTAAATAATTGAATAATTATTTAATTTTTGAGAATTGGGGAATTAATTAAATAATAACAAATTATTTAATTGATGGAAGAATAATTCTTAAATTAATTAAATAATCAAAATTATTTAATTAATAGAGGAAATTTGATGAAATAAAATAATTTAATTAAATAATGAAATTATTTAATTAAATGCAAAAGATGGATTGATGATACCTAATGATAGAAAATGATAATGTTTTGGAAGAAATATGTTAGTCAGATTTAAGTGTCTACAATTATATATAGACTATATACAATGTTACTTGGGGATGTGTCCTCAGGCCTAAAACCCTCGTCCCTATCTCCAAGGATGAGGGGACAGCTAGGGGACGTCCCCTAGGTGTCCCCAATTTGACATAAAAGAGGAAATGTCCTAGAAACCCGAGGACGACAGGGACATCCCTTGACCATCTCGGGGACGACTGACTGTCCCCTGCAGAAGGTTTTAATTTAAAAAAGAAAGCACATTTAACTTTAATAGAGGTGATTTTGGGCTAGTAAGAGGCTAACTCCCCACCAAACTCTGATATGTCAGTTCCAACACCCCTAATTTTTTTCTTTTTTTCCTTTTTGAAACCAAGCCAAATAGAAGAACATAACATAACATTACAAACTAAGTTCTTTCAAGTAAAGTATGATATAGTATTTATTCCAATCCATAAGCATTGCTATTTAATAGCATACATTTGTCATGGGAGTTTCATCATAAAATGAACTATAATTACTTTCCAATACAAAATACCTCAAAACCAACATGATAGTGAAGATGTCCGTTTGACACACAGTTTGCAGACCTGTAATGCTGCTACAAAATGTGATAGTCCTCTGTTTACCAAAGAAACTTCACCAAACATTCAGTTATGAGCATGGATTGAAGTAGGCAGAAGTACATCCAACTCAACCGCCTTTTTCCACACCATTTAACACCCCAACCATGAATCTTTCCGCTGAAGTAATAAGATTGGAAGCACTTCCCTACACCCAACACATGGAATAAAGCATTACTAACTGGCAGCAGGTCCGCAGTGGTAGAAATAAGTGTATGGCTGATCACCAACAGCTACAAACAATTATTCCATTATACACTGTGACTTCCCAGCTATAGCAATGGGATAAGAATGTACCCAGATTAACCCAAAACACTTACAAAGGCTTGAAACAGACAAATATAGGCCTGATTTCACTAATATTACTGTTGCAGGTCTGTCATCCTGCTATAGCATTAGGCTTAGTGAGTGCCCAGCTTCACTCAACACTTAGAAATAGTGTCCAACTGATTATTGGAGGTCTGTAAACTGAACAATGGTTGATGTGTAGGTCAGCTGGTCACTACACTCAAAGGAAACCTATAAACAACTAATTTCACCTCCTAAATTGTATTAAATCCCCTCCAACTAAGATGACCCCTTTACAATTTTTTCAATTTTTCACAAGCAGTTTCACCCATTAAATTTAGAGAAATCATAAACCAACACTGGAATGTAACCCTACACCAAGAATGTACCACCAAGATCCCAATGACGTGCGAGGTGTGAGCATATGGTGCCGGGGATCATTAGCTTGTAAACTGAATGTTGGAAATACAAAATATGCAACTCGACCACTTATTCAGAGGGCGTAGAGTGACAGATCAGCCGATCAGCAGATGAGAAATGCAAGTACAGAAAATAAGACGACGAGGCCTGTCTCTTCCACCAAATGGTGGGAATGAAAAGCTTATGTAGGAAAGTAAACAAGGCAGTGAGACCAGTCTTGTTCCACTAAAAGTGGGAATATAATAGAAAATTGCAAAAATTAAGAGAGTTGATCAGTACTACTGATTCAACGTTACAATGGAAGTGTAATATGCAAGTAGCCAAGTATTATTGCTGTCCAAGTAGCTGCAAATGATATCAAATGTTCTCCAAACTTCAAAGGACCCTCAACCCTGAAAAAACCCCAAAACTCCAACTACTACAATATGATATAAAAGACTAGCAAACTGAAAACACACACTAGCAACTAGAAACCTCACCAAAATGATCATAACTCACTCAAAACTCCACAAAAACACCTAAAACGAAATGCAAATGAAGCCTAAGGAGTAGGCGTCCAAGCCAAGACCAAGAAACAACTGCAAACTTGAACTATTATTTAAGCACGCTTCCCAAGACACTCCCAGCCAAACGTACGACCTCCCAAGAGGGGCGACCAGCATTATAAAATCCAAGACTTCATCAAAAAATCCCAAACTCAGCAAATAGGGGCACCCAGGGCCTAGGAAATGATTGAACAACTACCCAGAAGTAGACAAAAATCCCTCTTAGACTTATAATTGAAAATCACTTTCAGCTCCACAGCAAAACAACAACCTGTAAATTGACAAAACACCCAAAAGACATCAGAAAACATCAATTGACTCCATTATAGTGAGCTCCATCTATTCTTCAGAGTAAAGAACAACCTTCTCACTTAGCTAGTTGCTATCTTTCAAGCAAGAAACTAAGTATAAGCTAGGAGGTATGCATTCCTCGAAGCAATTTAGTCACCATTTAGGCAACACTTCATTATAATTCTGCATGGATGATAAAATGAGAAGCCAACACTCATATTTATAGTTTTTTGTCTCCAAATTCAAATTCAATCTCCCTCCAAGATGGATGCCTAATTCAAATGCACATTCACTTCATAATATTTTGTAATTTCCCTTTCATTTCTTATCTCTCCAAGTCGTCGATCACCAAGAAAGTAATATACTTTATTAAAAATAGTAATAAAGTATTATATGGCGTCCCAATATAATAAAGTGAAAGACTGTGAAATTTGTTGATGTTACAAGCAGCGACGGGCTGCTTCTTCCAGCGATTTCCTTAATTGCAGTAAATTAAATTATAGCCCCAGGCTATTTAATTTATGAAGACTTCAAGAGGCATATCGATTGAAAAGATACATCTATTTGTTAAGCAAACAAATTATAATGAAGAGGTGCGATTTTTATTAAGGCCTACCTTGTTTCAAGAGGCGTGAATTTCAAGGGAGATGTCTTCTTGTTGAGATGCTATGCTGGCCGACATGTTGATTTGTAAAGTCACGACCTCTCCTACAGATTGTATATATATTCGATAGCATTCTCATTGCTGGTGATTCAAGTTAAGTTCGATATCATTCATTGTGTGCGAGTTCTCTATAAGGCAGTTGGAGTTTATTATTGAAGAGGAGATCGACATATTGTTGGCTATGATTATCATTAGATTATCTCAATCTGTTGCATCAGATTGAAGTGCATGTGATAGGCCTTCTTATCGGCCTCTATTGTAAAGGAGACTTCATTGTTGATTCAATATATAAGTGATATATTGTTGCTGGGTTTTTCTTCCTCAAGAGGAGGGTTTTCCCAGGGTATCTGTTGTGCTATTGTGTCTGATTTGAATTAATTTTCTGTGCATTAAATCTGATCATAAAACTAACAAAATTAACATATTTCTCCATAAGGCGTCCTCCAAGCCTTTAAACATTTCACTTTATAAAAATATTTTACCTCAACAAATGAAGCGCCCATCCCAAGCTCTGACCTGCCAAAAATAGCTCAGAAGTGCTGAAGACCAAAGCTGCTCAAACTAACTTGCCTGAAATAGCCTCAGAATTGGCTTGCTGGAAACCTGCTAAAAATAGCCACTGCTAAAAATAACACTTACTAAAAATAGCATACTGCTAAAAATAGTAAGTGTGTCCAATTGCATTGTAACCATATTTTGAGCAGTTGTTGCAACTTACTAAAAATAGTAAGTCCGGAAAAGTCCACTGATTCAGTTGCATGTCACACCACTGCAAAGCTCTCCGAAAACCCAGAAGGAATCCAAAATCAAAACTATAAAACTCCAACATGCAAGCCACCAAAACTGCCAAAACATCCTCCTAGAAAATAGGAAACCCTAATTTTTGCTTCCAACTAGCCTACGGGCCTCCGGTATAGGCTAACGGCCAACTGTAATGATCACTGCTGAAAAGGGGATATTACACCAACTGTAGCGAAGGGTTTCATATGCTTCTAGCCTCTCCATATCACTGTCAATGACAAAGCACAACTCTAGTTACATTAATCGTTTTCAGTCATTCCAGTTTAGTTTGAGTGTTGGAACAAAGGTGGTTTTGGGCTAGTATATGTTAAGGTTCTATAATATATATATGCATGCTTTATCCATGTTTTCAATGAATATTTAAAATTTCCCTATATGTTTTAAATTTTCCCTATATTCTATATAGCCGTCTCTTTTGCCATCCCCTAGTCGTCACGAAAATTGGCTTGAAAAATTGGGGACTTGGGGATGCGTCCCCTGCTATGTAGTGTCCCACCCCAGGTGGACACTTGCAATTCAAATTTTCTGCCTTGTTTGGGTTACAATGAAATGATGCAAAGGAGAATATAGAAGTGCAAAATATGTATAAATTGCAACATATAGAAAATGCTGTAGCAAATCCCTTATCATTCCATTTTTTTCAAATCAGATTTACAATGATTTATAGATTACAAAATCCATATACAATGAGTTCATTATTTCTTTACACAACTATTATCTTTGCATGAAGAACTACAATACTTTCATACCCGAATTTCAATGTCAATTACTGCAGGTCTAAAAATTGTTATGATAGCAAATTCTGGAAGTGCAAACCAGCAATCGGAATCCCCTATAAATATTCTCCAACAAGTATGCAATCTGCACTTGACAAAATTTAATCATTACTTGATATAAACCCCACGTGCCAAGAGGAAGGTACTATAGCTTATTGTTCATGGGTATTGTAGCGTCACTGTTCACGGGTACTGTAGCAGCACATCAAACCCTTTTAAAACCTTTCACCACTCCAATACTTAAGCAGGTTAGAAATAATGATCAATCCGTCTCTTTGCTGAATAATGAGGCCACAAACTCTAGGCTTGTAGAATGTAATCTGCCCTTGCTTGAATCCCACGTGCTGGTTGAAGACAATGATAGCGGCAATTAAATGATCTTCAATATTGATTCTTCAATGATAAACTGATATGCAATGTAAATATTCTCTGAAACCCTTGATTAATCCTTCAATGAAGCACAATGTTGACTCCTAGGTGAAGCCAATCTGAAAGGCAATCCTTCGGAAGATCTTTCATCAGGTATGCAAAATCAAAGAGAGACTACGTTCTCAATGACTTGGAGTGCAAAAATTGTAGAAACCCTAGGTTTTTTCATCTCCACAGCGAAACTCTTTGGAAGCTAAATATCAAAATCCTGAATGAATAATAATAGTCTTGGTTGATCCCTTTTATAATCTCTCAAGAAGAAGTCGATCCTCTAGAAGGCTCCTTTTTAATCCTATAAAATAATATTAAATGTGCATTTAAACTTTATTAAACATTTCCTCAAAGTGGGCGCCCATTTAATTAATCATTTAATGTACTTTAAATCATTAAATGGCCCCCTTTAGACATAAAGTTATAATATAACTTTATGATATACTTTTAATGATTAATTATTATTAAAGTCACCTTTAATAATAATTAAATGATATAACTTTGCACATTAATCCTTATTTCGCCAGACCAATTGAAAACTGGGATCAACACTGCTTCCCCAACACGTCCAAGTGCCTTACTATAAATAGTAACATTGGACTCCACTGACTAAGAGACTTAACATAAATAGTGTGTGAAACTGAGTCCTGAATCACCAAAGAAAATCCAATCCTGAACCCAACTGAGCTCTGGAGAAGAAAACACTCAGGTAACTAACTGCCAAACAAGACCCTCTAACCAACTGCATTAGCCTACGAGGGTCAACTAATAGGCTAAACCATCAAGGAACTGGAGCGAGCTAAAAAGGGGACATTACATGTTGTCCCCATCTTGGAAACTCGGGGTAACACTGACTATATATATTCATATACATATAAAATTATATTTAATAATATACCATATTGCATTTACTTTTACTATTTTAATTTAGTCATATAAATAAAATATTAAAAATAAGTTTAAAATTATAGGCATATGGAAAATTCACCGCCAACAATTCACCACTGGAAAATTCACCATGCGAAAAATTAATTGCATAAATTTTTGGCGGTTAATTTTCCATGGCGGTGAATTGCTGGTGGTGATGAATTTTCCCGCGGTGAATTGTTGACGGTGAATTGTTGGCGGTGAATTTTCCTAGAGCCAATATTATAATATTTAAATATACTATTTAATAAATTATACGATTTTTTGTACTTAAGAAAATTATATATATTCATATGTATCATTATATATATATATATATTAAATATGCTATACTATATAAATCTGTATTTATTATTTAGCTTTATCATAGTATTTAGTCATGCTAATTTAATTACATAAATTATATAAATAATAATATACATTTCATAAAATTTTATAATTTAAAATTATATAATAGAAGATTTTCATTCTTTTGCTATTTGCCCTATCTTGGCATAAGAATGAAGATTCACAATTTGCAGAAAAAGGAAATGAGATTCGCAGTTTGCAGCAAAAGGAACTGAAAATTTGCAGTTAAGATTGAATTATATTTAAACAAAACTTGAAACATCAGCTGACACACAAAGGTTTGAGACTTATCGATTGTCAGCTAGGTTTGACTTATCAAATAATTGGCTTTGTTTGCACGAAAACTAAAAGAGCCTCCTTTCTCGTGTTCGCTCCTGTTCATGCCCATCCCTATTCATGTTTCTTCCTGTTCGCACCCATCCCTATTCTCGTATTTGCAGCATTAAAAAAAGGAAAACTGTCAAATGCATTCATTAAATGTTTTGTTTTATGTTTTTGAAAAGTCAATTGATGCTTGGAATCGCCCTAGAATTGTTTTGGAAATGCTAGAATCACGTGGGTTCAGGAAGTGTTATGTGGAATTGTTTCGGTGGGAAAAATACCAAACACTAGACGATTTTGCAAGCATTTCAAGGTCAATTTCAATTCTGTGATGTTTCATACCCGGAATTGGCAGGTAAGTTTGCTAATTAGGCAACGTAGCCAAGGACAATAGTTTTGTGATCTTGACGAGGGACTGTTCAAAGACTAAATGAGCCAATTTTAATTATTTCATTAGCTTGGTTGAGTAAAACACAAACTTTCATAAAGGGAGCATCATGAATGTTGTGAACATGGTAATGATGATGTAAAAAATACAAAATAAGGAAAACCAAAACCTATAGTCAGACAGTAGACTACTAATGATTGATTTTGAAGGAGAGTTTCACAGCAGGTACAACCTCAAAATGATAAAGGAAAATCAAAAGTCAGCAAGATATGAATGGTTTACATGGAAGGAAATGAGTCAGTTATCTAATGTTGAATGCCTTGTCACTAGATTGAATTTTGTAGTCATTTTGGTAAGTGGGACACAAAAATAGGAGGGGGAAGTAATCAGGGGGAGTGACTGTAATAGAGGAGAAGGCCAATTGCACAAATTTTCTGTGGCTACTGGTTGTGTTTTGTAGCTATAACAAAGTATGTTGTAGTATTGATAGCTAGTTTTTGTAGTTGAAGGGTGGGTAATTTATAGCTGTAGTAAGGATAACTTTATTGTCAATAGTGATCGGTTTTCACAGAAATAAATGGTAGAATGTAATGTTCTGTTCAAGAACAATAATCTGTTTGTGTCATGTTCATTCTGCCTATAATTTGTCAGTTTAGTAGCAATAAATACTGTGTTCTATAGCAATTTCTATGCATTGTCCTATGTAGCATCAACTAACATGTGCCTGTTACTATTATATGTTTTTAAAGCATAAATAAGATCTGAGTTTGGTGTTATTCCCCCAATTTTTTTTGCAAGAATAATGTGTGTTGAATTGTTTTGAGGATATGGCTGCAAGGATGGGCTGTCTTAAATTGGACCCCCATCCTTGTTCACATCATATGGTATCAAAGTTGGTCTGAATCTAGTTTGTAGCTGTGTACTCACCCTATGTAGGATTGTAGTTGGAAAGATGACAGCAGTTAGTTTTGATTGACAGAGGTGTCAACATGCCTCCCATAGGGGTGGGTAGCTGGAAGAAGTAGAGTAGGAGTTTCCAATATGGTAGGAAGATTGGATGAAGCTGTGGATTGGGACAATGATTTACACCAAAGGACGATGTGATTGACAAGGAAGAATATGTGACAGTAGATGATATTGGAGCTAGACCTTTACAAGAGCAACTGGTGTTGGTAGGAGAGGATAGGCTTATAAGAGAACTTTCAAGAATTGGAAGAGGAACAAAAATGGAAGTTCCCAGCTTCTTGGGTAGTTTAAATCCTAAAGAGCTAATTGATTGACTCACAAAAATTGAAGAGTATTTTGAGTTTGATGAAGGAACTAATCTGAGAAGACTAAAATTTCTTAAACCAAGTTGAAAGGCCATGCAGTCCTCTGGTGGAAGTTCAGATTGAAAGAAATAGAAAGGGTAAATAAAAGATTACCTATTGGAATTGAACGGTTGCCAAGTTGAAACATTTTTTTTTCCTATTGATTATAATCTGGAATTCTTGAAGAAATTGCAAAATTTGAGACAAAGAGAGCTGAGTGTAAAAGATTACATAGAAGATTTCTATAAAATCCAATGCAATTGGGTCACAATGAGTTAGACTGAGAAAAAGTGGCTAGGTATATCAATGGGCTGAGAATGAATATTCAAGAAGAATTGAGAATGGTGAGGTTGTACACCATAGAAGAAGGTGTAAAGTTACTTTGGAATTGAGGAAAAATGATCAAGGAGGCAAAAAAACAAAGCTAGGGAAGAGGCATATTTTCTAGAGGATGAGGTCAATTGAATGCTGGAAAAGAACAACATAACCCTGAGGAAGAAGCGAGCACTTCTCATAAAGCCATCTTGCACAAGGAGGCAGGTGATACACTTCAGGAGTAAGAGGAAGAGTATTCTCTGGAACATGCTTTAGGTGTGAACAGCCCAGGCATAAAGCTTATGGTTGTCCTCAAACACAAAATGGTAGCTGTAGGAGAAATGAAGTTGACTTAAAAATATGAGTGGAGGAAGAGCTGGTTGCAAGATATGTACACATTAAATAATTGGAGCAAGGAGAAGCTCTCATGATGAAGAGGGTGTTGTTCAAAGTTCAAACCAACAAAGGAGGATAAGGAATGCTAGAATTAATCTTTCATCAGTTTATGATGAAGAGGGCGACATTGAAAACAATAGAGGAGGATAAGGAATGCTAGAATTAATCTTTCATTGCTCGTTAAAGCCCTAGATTTTAAGTCCTAGAGCCATAGGATAGATTGATTTATGTATTTCTATTTTTATGGAAATTTTCTACTAAACCTTTTTGTATGAATTTTTCTTACATTTAAGGATGTTTTTTCCTTAGTGAGGTTGCTAGGATTTTTATTATTTTGTACCTACTAATCAGATTATCCTATACCTCATTTATCTTTTGGCTTAAATTCGTTCAAATGTAACGTCTTTCTTGGGTGTCACCATATTCCTTACAAGGAATATTGGAGTGTAACTATATCTTTTTCCTATCCTCAAACATAAATAAAGGAAGGGAATTACAAGTCACATGTTCACGTAGATATACATTTTCTAACTCTGTGCATATAGTACAATAGTTTTAGGACTTGGACTCGGACTTGACTTGGTAGCCCAAAATTTTGACTCAGATTCAAGACTTGGCAAAAAACTCAGCATGGACTTGGCAAGAAAAAAACCTCATAATTACACAAAAAAAGAAATAAATGCATTTAGAGAACATAAAAGTCTAATTTGACTATCAATTTGTCATAATTCAAACGTCACACATGTCATATGATCCTCAAACTCTCAAAATTTGAAATTTTAGTCACTATATTTGTTATGTTCAAGCACCAGAAGAGTTTGAGCTCAGGACTTGAGAGTTCGAGCATAAGACTTGAGAGTCTTGGAGCAAGACTCGGCGCGGGAGTTTGGTCAGTCTTGGAGCCAGACTCGGCGCGGGAGTTTGTTCAACTCGGCTCGGACAGCTCAAAGACTCGGGAGTTTGGAGAGTCTTGCAAAGTACTCGGAGAGTCTTCAAACTATGTGTAGTACTACTTCTAACATCATATCATTTTCCAAAGTATAAAGATATTTAGCATAACAAAACTCTATACATTCACCCAACAAGTAACAGTAATAAAAGCATACAATCACATCTCAACTCTTCCCAATTTATGCCTTTTAATAAGACTTCTAATGTTGTCACAAGCAGTTTTTTAACAGAGTTGCACACTTCAAACTTGACCCATTAACATTCCAAAATCCCTCTTACAACTTGCAGAAATCTCTGAATTATTTTTAGTGTCCAATCTGACAGGAAAGGCACTAAACCACATTCAAGAAGCCACTCAAACAACCAAATAATTAACAGACCAAAGTCATTACGTCCTTATTTCAACCTTGAAATATTCAATACTTGGCAGCCACATAGCAATATTTACAAAGATCCTTAACCTAATCAACCCATGGTTCACATCTAAATTTACAACTTCAACTTGCTAACCCTCATGACAACATTTAGTGTCTACATTATATCTACCCACATCTACTCATAGGTCTAACAATGTCTCTCCTTAACACCATTGCTACAAGAATCAAAACAACAATAAGTTGATTACTACGATCGTGACATTCAAAACAGAAAGGCCAAAGACACTGCATAAGTCTCCATGAGAATAGCCGAGTTTACAATATCTGTGGTTCTTGGCTATGATGAATTATGATGGACAAGAAGCTACAGATTTACTTCTATATAAAATACACCATAATATGAACCCTGGCCTTTACAATTGTTTAGTTCGCTTATACAAAACAAGGAAATGCATTCATCAAAATTAACATAGTATAATCATGAAATAGCACATATATCATTTAAAATAATAGTGAATGTCCATGTTGGGGTTTATACCTTAATACAATATAGTTAACAATTCAACCTCCTGAAAACAACTCGATACTGTCACAGAAACTCCTCTTGGGACTTGGTAACAAATAAGGATAGCAAAGCTAAACAAGAAATGCCATTTTCAATAAGTGTCAAATAATAACTTCAGAAGTATCTTGACGATAGGTAACTCATTAATACAACCTAGATTCAAATACCAACACAGCCATGCCAAAAAATATGCCTTATCCCAACATTTCCATTTTTTGTTTCCACAAATGACTTAAGGAAATCTGAACCCTTAACGATATATTAAAATATAGTTTGCAAGAACCACTTATCACTCAACAAGCTTTCCAATACTCTTGGTGGTTTGGACTTGGGACCTCTAAAGGTGCCACAATCGAGCTCATTCTTCTTCCAAGATAAGCGACACTCAACACAAAACAAAACTACCCAACAACCTGTCCAAGCCTTCCAATACCACCATGAAGACAACAGTCCAACTTCAGGTTGAAAATGCAAAACCACACCACACAGAACCATAATCAAACTATCTCCATTTTTTCCATTTATAATCCCCCAAGAAAATTTTAATGCTTTGAGCTCATTGCAAGAGCACTTCAGTCAAAAAATTGTGCTCAACATTCATATTCTTCCCAGAAATTTTAGTATGGCTTTTCCAGCATTGGTGGCCATGAACTCTCTATAAACAATGAAAACAAAAGATAAAATCCAATTACACTTTGCATGCCCTAACTTAACATTAACCCAAATTAGACTCACTTTTAGATTGTTTAGAGGGTGGTTAGGGCCATGTAGCTACCACAATGAATTTTCATTATCTTCACTTACGGCCTCTTTAAGAGTTAATAAATTCTCTTTAATGACCTTTATCCCACGCATAGTTGGAAAACTCGACTCGGCAAAAAACTTGCCAAGCCCAAAATTGATGAGTCAACAAAAAACTCGGAGAAAACTCAACAAAAACTCGGCAACTTTTTCGATTTTTTTTTGCATTTTTCGCATTTTTTATGTATCTGGCGAGTCTTTTGTAAAGACTAGTGAGTTTTTGGCAAAAACTCGGCGAGTTTTTGGAAAAGACTCGGCAAGAAGACTTGGCGAGTTAAAGTCATAAAGACTCACAGGGCAAAAAACTCGCGTGTTTTTCAAGACTCGTCGAAAACTCAGCAAGTCTGCCAACTATGATCCCACGTACACCAACATGCCTTTACAATATTAAAAATCAATCAAAACAATTAGCTTTTAAATCATAATTCAAACCGTAGACTTATCCACTCAACTTCAACGTGAAAGAGGGCCATGCCCTTTAGGCTAAGACTGTCTTAGCTTCTCAAGGCATATCATCAAACACCATTGACCACTTTAAGAATACAGATGGCAACTATATAACAACAGAAATGACCAATCTGACCAAAAACCTTCAAGTCATAAAGAGAATGTAACCAACACGCTTGTATAACAAGCTCACAAAAGACAGATCACACAACAAACACATCTAGCAAGGAAAGGTGGCAGTCTATCGCCACATGTTGGCTCATGATGGTGTCAAAGTTTAGGTTGCTGCCTCCTATCATCACCCACAATCTCACTTGTTCTTCACCAGCTTCTACTTGTTCCTGCAACCACAACTTGCATCACCAATATTAGCATAATACAGAAATAAATTGGAACTGTAATGAACTAATGATCATAATCATCATATTTAATTATTGCAAAAATAATAAAATATCAATTTCAGTTCTAACAAGCATCAGTAATGCAAAGTAAGTCCATGTGAGGGATTTGACAACATGTAATCTCTCCCCATCATGCATTAATCATTTGAAATTAACTAGCTTTAAGCATGAAATTCCTCTTTGTTGGTTTCATGTTCTTGGAAAGGATGCAGGATAAGAAGCTCTGATGTGATCATACCATGATCACAACATATCTATAGGGAGTAGGTGAGTCATTCTTGACTCCCGTTAGCTGCTCTGAAGACTTGATATTTGGAAGCTGACTGGTTGGATTATGTTCTTGAAATGTAAGTTGTTTCAAAAGAAGAGATGTGTATTAACATTTCCATGGGTCACCAATTTATTGATATACAAGAGCCCTGATTGCCATTCAGTAGTGAGAGGCTTTCTTTCTTCATTTATTGGGCAGAACCAATTGGCTATTTTGCATTGGGCCCAAGCATCAGAGCCAATGGTTTTTTATTGACATCCCAAAGGGATTTGAGGCTTGAAAATTATAAATCTCTAACATGAAATGAGTCCCAAGTTAAAATTAGAGAGAGAGAGAGAGAGAGAGTTGCACAAATGATGCAATAGGAAAAGTTGAGCTTGAGATTACTTGAGTGTGAGAGCAGGTTTGTGAGAATATGCTTTCTGTCTGTGTTCTTATTTTTTGTTGATGTTTATAGAATAAAATACAATATTGAAAATAAATATTTCATGAAAGGGACTCCTGAAAATGCAACTCATTCTGGAATTGGATCTCAAAAAGAATCTCAGTGATGTTATGTGAATGCAGTAAGGCTGACTGGTCTTGTTGGAAGCCAAATCAGCTGTCAGATTTCCTTTTTGTTTGATCTGTGAGAACCTGATATACTTGAAGGATCAGCAACCTTGAAACCTTGAGGCATCCATGATGATGGAGTCAAATCTATGCGACCTGCATTCTTCCTTAGTCATTAAATTGATTAGGATATATTACTCTCCTTCAATTCAAACATCCATTCATCCTCTTTATTGAGAATATGCAAGTCTCTTTGAAGGGCCATAGGTTTTAACTTTTCTGTGATTGTTGGTATCTATACTAATATAAAGTGAATAAATGAATATAACCTGACATGAACTATCTTCAAAGACAGCTTTGATGTCAGCTGTCCCTAGATTTTCTTTCACAGCCCCATTAAAAAGCATCTCAATGGTTCTAAACAATGGCACTTCTTGTAATAACCACTCCATTTTTTTTTAAATTTTCAACTGAAGCAAAATTACAATGCAATGTTCTTATCACTTTCTAATCACCCAGTTCCCAAGATGGGCAAGGTGAGAGCATATAGTGTATAGGACCACACCCGGTTATCTGAAAGCAACGAAAGGAATAATCTAATCAATTGAAGCACACAAGGTGGCATAGCCAGCCAAAACTTCACTTCTTCAGTGGAGTATGCTTGATGCAAGAACTAAAAGGAAACACTTCTATGTTTATTAAACAGAGTGTGCAATTACAATAAGCATAGGCACTTCTCGCTTATTCAATGGAGTGCAATTATAATAAGCATAGGCACTTCTCGCTTATTCATCGGAGTGCAATTATAATAAACAAGCACTTCCTACATATTCAGCAAAGTACAATTACATTAAGCACAAACACTTCTTACTTATTCAGCGAAGTGCAATTACCTAACACAACTACTTGCACTTATTCAGTGGGGTGAACAAATACATTAAAGTCAAGACAAAGCCACTAGTGATACTGTAATGTCTCCTTTCTAGTGGAAGCACTTAAACCTGAATCTTACTGTCAAAGTCTTTCTCAAAGAGACATTAGGAACGTTAGAGATCAATAAATTTCAGTAATAACATCTAATAAGTTCAAAGATGATATAAATATTTCATTCTTGTTAAAGGATTATTTATTTCCTCCTTATCACTCACTATAAATGATTTGTCTTTAATATATTTCATAAGTACATTAGATATTAAACATCTTTCAAGATCCCATAGATGATATACTATTATACTATTTATCATAATAGCTTCATTATTACTTATAAGGCTCAATAATTGCTACAAGCATCATTATTGGAGAGTCGTAAATGATATATTATATATATATATATATATACTTATCAATTACCAAAATATATCTATCAACATATGAATCATAGATATACAGAAAACATATTGCATTTGATATAATTATATTTATCATATACATTAAATATATATTAAACATCAAAATCTAACTTCATAATGTATTTATTAAACACCATTCTCTAAATACATAAGTATTTATCAAACCTATTATTTGAATTTTATAAATACTTATCTATTATTTAAATTTATAAAATATTTACTTACCTTATTGCTGTCTGGTCTGTAAGTGCTTCTCCTCTTCATCTGCCATGATTTATCCCTTTATTTCGTCTTGTTTGGAGTTACTGATCCAAATGATCACTTATTATACTAGCTGAAATTATTCATAATTCTGAAACAATAGATTACGATTCTGAAATCATGAATTAATTATACTGCTTAAAAGAGCTTGCTGATCACCACTCTTTCTTTTTCCCATCCATCGATGCCTTTTGATTTGAAGATATATTTCCTTTAATACCCACGTATGGCTAATAGATGCGATCTTTCAAGGCATCTATTTGTCAAGGATCATGTCTATTGATTAAATGTTAATCGCTGCCTTTAATATAAATTGCACCTCCTCACAAATAATGATCGATCCCCTTTAAAATAGCATGTAATGCCTTTTATCCAATAAGACATACATTATCATATTATATGTTTCTTATAAAAAATATATTACTATTATTATTATTTTTATATCAGACTTATATTATTATTTATATATGTATATTAATCATAGGATGATTGTAATAACAATAATATTTTGATAATAATAATATTATCTCAGGATAATTATAATATTAGATTGAAATTACTTATATTTTTCTTTTGATATTTATTTTACATTATTTTCTTGTGCCAATATTTTGTAATTATAGTACTATCTTGCTAATTGTAATCATAGCAGCATTAATCGTTTGGGGAAAAAATCGGCAAACCAAAAGTTCAGGATTTTTTGAAAAATCGGGAAAAAATCGGATTTACAAAAAAATGCAAAAAATTGAAGAAAAACAGTCAGAAAGTAATTTTTTTTAAAATTTAATGGCATTTCCATAGCATACAGACATTGAGAGCAAATAAAATATAGAGTTCAATCCATGAATTATAGAAAATAGATTTTCGTTGGTTATACTCATATCGCTGATTAGTGATTACATTGCACAAAACATACTACAACTGCATAAATATCAGATGGTGACAGTTGTCAAAATGTCTATTACAATATAGTTTGTGACTTTGTACAAAGTAAACCTATAAACTAAGTACAAAGTTCCAAAAAATTCAATTGTAGCAAATGACGTGCTAGAGGGCAGAAGCTCCTGCTCCCGATGTTGAAGCTGCTAGGTGACTGGTTGCTCGCTGAGCTTCTTCAAGTATATCAAGAGGCACGCTGGCCTCCGCCATGATATCTACATCTTCAGGCTGAAGACAATATTCAAATTCATCCTCAAGAACATCATCATCAGATGCAGCAATCAACTTAGACTCAGGATCAATCTCGTCGAGGTCAATTGGGGCATCTTCCTCAATAGTTCCTGTTTTTGTCCATGTAGAAATTAGTCTTTTCTCTACAAGTGAAAAACACAATGACAACAATTGAAATTGATTGCAAGCGTATTAAAAGTCTCACCTTGAGCTTTCTTTAGCTTCAGGCGGAGGTTGTGGTGAACAAACACCAAGTCATTCATCCGTTTTTGTGTTAAGCGGTTGCGTTTCTTGGAATGTATGTGTTCAAAAACACTCCAATTACGCTCACAAGCGGATGAGCTGCATGGCTGGGTCAAAATGTGTATTGCCATCCACCTTAGATTTTTGCATTTGTGGCCAAAAAAATCCCACCATTGAGCTGAAAGTTCAAAGAACATTATATGGAGATGAGTATCATGTAAGAATATCTTAAAATCTAAGATACATTTAATGATCATGTGGCATGAAAAATCAAAAGATTATCAAAATTTTATAGAGTCTACCTGGTTGGAAGGTCTTTCGGCCTTCCACGGCAACCCTAGAAGAGAGGAAACCCCTTCCTTGCCTGTACAATTGCAACTCTGACATAGCTTCATGCAATCGTTCTTGGGTTGGAAACATTTTGTCCATGCACTTTAACAATCCTTGTGTGATCTCAGCATCAATTTGTCTGAATGAAGAGTTGTAGAACAATGATGGATTGAGAAAGTATCCTTCAGCATGGAGAGGGGAGTGCATCTGTCCATCCCATCTCCTATCTATTATGTCCCACAATGGCATATACCTATCCCTGTCATTTTCCAGCCTACCCCTCATCACCTCCTTGGCCCTATCCATGGCCTCATACAAGTATCCCATGGGGGATTTATCCCCATCCACTAGCCTCAAGACTTTTACTAGAGGCTCCGAAAATGATACAACTTGTTCAGCCACATTCCAAAAACTAGTAGAATACATGTAATCTGCTATTGCCATGCCATCTGTTTGATTCCCAAAGTCAGACTCCATCCACTCTCTTGAAACAAACATTCGTTTCAAATTCATTTTTTGTTGACAGAGTCTGTAGTGCAAGAAAATGTGTTGCGAATCTTGTCACCCCTGGACGAACTAGGTCCTTGCCCTCTGTGAAAGACCGCATCATACTCAAAACCCTTGTGTGATTATAAATATATTTGGTAACAGAGCGAGCCTTGTGCAGTATCTCTTTAACCCATTCAATTTTCCCAATGTCCTCTAGGGTTAGATCAATGCAATGTGCTGCACATGGGGTAAAAAACATGGAGGGGTATTTTTCTATCAAAATTTTCCCAGCAGCAACACAAGCAGCAGCATTGTCTGTAATAAATTGAACCACATTTTCTGGCCCCACTTCCATGACTACCGAGTCATACATATCGAATAATGTAGCTGCAGATTTCATTATATTTGATGCATCTACAGATCTCAAAAAAATAGTGCCAAGATCATAAGAGACAAGGAAGTTGATGAGGGTTCGGTTCCTTCTATCTGTCCATCCGTCTGACATAATGGTGCACCCACTATTAGTCCACTCTGATTGATGCTCTTCAAGAACATCTTTGACATCGTTTACTGCCTCATTGAGCATACTAGTCCTCAATGTCTGATAAGATGGGGCTCGAAACCTAGGACCTACAACTGCAAGAGCATCAACCATAGCTTGCCAATATGGAGATCTGGCAGCATGGAATGGCAAGCTCGAGGAGTACCAAAAATTTGCAATGGCCTTCTTCGCTTGATCGTGGACATTCTTCCTCCATCCTGTACTCTCCAAAGTGGTCTGTGCTCCTGGTGTAGTACGAGGTTGGAAGAAAGCATCAATGTTTCCTCCACTTGTGTTTGGGCCACGTGTTGTAGAAGAAGGTGTTGATCTGGATTCCCTAAAACCCCCATGCCCACCATCCTCCTCATCCAAGTTATTCCTCTTCACACTTGCAGAATTAGAACCTGTTTCAACTCCGGTTCTTGCTTTTTTGGCCTTATTCTCAGCGATACCATCAAGAGCTTGTTTTGCCTGATATGTGACATCTGCAGGGCAATCTCCGCAAATGGTGGTGTTATTACCTGGTTCTTTTGACAAATGCCATTTGAATCGATAAATTCCACCATCGACTTCATCCTGGCACCAATTGCATTTAACCTTTGCACTACCATCAATTGGTGTGCAATGTGTCCACGCAAAGTCTTTCTGACGTGGCATTGTGATCACTGATCAAGAATGAAATCTGCAAAAGCATTTTTTTTCTCTAAGATAAAATTGAAATTTGATAAAATTTAAAATAACCAGCTAATTTTTTATGAACTATTGATTATATTTTATTATTTAGTTTTACTATTTAGTAATTTACTGTATTTTTTAATACACTAAATATTTTTAAAATGATATAATAATAATAATTAATTAAAATTAATTAATGATATTTGTAAAATAATTAATTAGAAAATAGTAATACAGTAATTTCAAAATACAGTAAATATTTTTAAAATAATATAATAATCGTGATTATTATAAAATAATAATTGTATTTTAAAATTATATTTTATAGTTATACAGTAATTTTAAAATAAAAAATAATACAATATTAATTAAATACTAAATAATAATAAAACTAAATAAATATATTTAAAAATAATACAATATTTTTTATTTAGTATATTATTGATTTTGAATTAAATTGAAAGTATTTAAATTTTAAATTAATAAATAGAAAAAAATTATAAATTTATAATAGTAAACTGTAAAATAATGTAATTTTTTAACAATAAAATCAAAATGCATTTAGGAAAAATGCAAACCTACCTCAGGAAGAAGGAGCCGAACTGCAACAAACAATGGCGTCTACCTCAGGAAGGAGCCGAACTCTGCAACAAAGTCAAACAATGGCGTCGCTGGAAGAATGGTGAAGTCGGCCTCTTTCAAATTCGCCCTAAATGCAGAAGTCCGCTGCTGTCGCATTTAACCAATTACTTATACAATTTCGCGTCATTATAGGGTTTTCTTTTTGCGGGAATTTATTCACGGGTAGGTGAGAAGATTAATTGCGTTTTTTTACAGATTTAAACGCGATTTAATCGGGCAATAAGTCGTTGACTATTGTCAACGATTTTCTAAAAAAAATGGGGAAAAAATTGTCTTGGGTGCCGACTAAATGAAAATCGCGATTAATCGCGTTTTTTTCCAGATTTATGCTTCTTTGATTGTAATTATAAATTTAATATATATATTTGTACTTTGTTATTTATTTATTCGCATTTATATTCTAACATGCATTGTCTTTACGTATTTGTATTTCATTGCTAGTAATTTTAGTGTTCTAATTTGGGGACATGACAAATACTACCATCTAGGGTATTACAAAATATCAAGTGCAATACAAAACATTATTTAGAAAGATACAATGCTGATATATGCTGGTATAAAGTGTTGATCACAAATAAAGACTGCTGCAACAACCCCATTGAAACCAAAGAACAAAGATAACAAAATACTCAAGCATCCAACAGAGGTATACCTTAGATAGATGACGTTAGAAGCTAATTGCAGGTTTGATATCACTCAGTTCTACTCATAAACTGTCAAATCAAAATTGAACACACTGAGAGCACACTGAAAACTATCGATTACTTAAATTTGACTAAAATTGATAAATTATAAGATCCTCCAAAAACTAGAATTTGCACTTTAAATACTAAATTTCCAAAACCCATCTCAAACATCTTGAAATTGTATACATGAAATATAACTTAAAGTATAAGGAAGTAAATGTCCATATGTAAATGTCACTTAAATGTTTATTTTATGTACGCCTTGACAATGTGGTGTGGCCCTTAAAGGGAGTGAATCCCTTTCTCATTGCACATGCCCCTTTCACTGGTTAGTACAACTAGCCCACACAATGGTACGGCCTACTAAAACTTCACACTTTACTCCCTGCAGCTTAGACAACAAGAATATGTTTGTATGGCTAGGGAACAATGATGATTTGCAATAGTACTTGAAACAAGTGTTAATGATAACATACAGCGTCGATATAATACTCCAGCTCAATAAATTAAATGATAGCCAAGAGGCTATTTAATTTATATATATTCTTGGCACGAGTTTTGAAGAAGTTATATTTAATGAAGGTTTGTATGAGGCCGACCTCATTCATATTATCTTCGATTTTCTCTCTTTGGTGCAATCTTCTATATTGTTCTTGGTGGCCGACTTTATTCTAAAGGAAAACTTATCTATCTCTAGCCGACTTGCTTTTATCACATTCGCACCCCTTCATGTGGTATATATATGAGGTCACTTTCTCTTGGACATTCATTCATTCAAGTTCGATTCATTTATTCAAGTGCGAATTTTATTAAGAGCAGAGTGCAAATCTCATCAAGAGCAGATTGCGAATTTCCTTAAGGGCAGATTTAGAGGTTTAGAAGTGCAGATTATTATCTGTATTTGTATCTTCTGTTGGTGCTGGAGATTGGCCTTGTAATTGGCCTCATTGTAAAGAGAATTGTTGCCACTGTTTATATATATAAGAGTGATCTTTGTTGTTGGGTTTTTCTCCCTCAAGAGGAGGGTTTTCCCAGGGTATCTGCTGTGTTATTGTCTGATTTTGAATTAATTTTATGTGCATATAATCTGATCTTTAAAATTTACATGGTATTAGAGCGGGTTTGAGAGGATCGTGATCAGATTATTCCTAATCAGCAATACCCTAGTTGTTCATCTATCTACATTAGTCAAGATGGTGAACGGGTTGATGATCGAGGATAGACTCGAGGGTGCATCTAACTTCACAGCATGGAGGTTTAGGATCATGCTTACCTTGCGTGAAAATGACTTGGGTGAGTTCGTAGAGTCCAGTGTTCCTGAACCTGAGGAGGAAGAAGCGAAGTTACAATGGGTGAAAAAAGATATTAAAGCAATGAAGATATTGGTTGATTCCGTCAAGGATCATATTGTGCCTATCGTCTCTAAGTTGAAGACAGCGAGAGACATGTTCAAAACATTGGAAGAGATGTACGAAATCAACAATACCAGCCGAGCGCTTACACTGAAGCAGCAACTTCATCATGTGAAGATGAAAGGTGAATCAGTGATTGCATACTTTATGAGGATTGCAGATTTGAGAGATCAACTCTCAACAATAGGGCATATGGTTGATGACAAAGACCTGACTATGCTTGCTCTCAATGGTCTACCTTTGTCTTGGGAATCTTACATTCAGGGAATCAGTGCAAGATCAAAATTGCCTAAGTTTGATCGCCTAAGATCATATTGCATTCAAGAGGAATCAAGGTTGGTGGCAAGAGGCGTTGGTCAAAGTTCAAAGAATGAAGACATTCATGTTCTTGCCTCCCATGCTTCAAAGAAGAAAGGAAAAGATGGAAGGAAAGGATTCTTCAAGAGGAATGGGACAAGGGAAATGATGATGCACCTCCATTCAAGAAGAAGAGGGATATGTCCAAGATTCAATGCTTTAGGTGCGATAAGTTTGGGCACTTCGCCAAGTATTGTCCAACTAGACCTAAGCAACAAGTTACCATTGCGGATGTTGATGATGCTTCTCCACAAAAGGATTCAAGTGAATATTTGTTCTATTCGGCATTATCAAGCAGTGTACCTTCCGACACCAACACTTGGATAATCGACAGTGGTGCTTCACGACACATCACCGGCTTTAAGGAGCACTTATCAAGTTTGGTGGAAAAGGAGTCTTTTGAACAAGTCATCATTGGAGATGATGCTAGCTACTCCGTGAAAGGAATTGGGACCTCTACACTTCATTTGGATTCCGGCATATCACTTCAATTGGGTAATGTTCTTTATGTTCCTGGAATCAAGCGCAATCTTATTTCTATATCAGCTTTGGAAGATAAAGGATATCAAGTTTCCTTCTCCAATGGCAAAGTTCTAGTGTGGATGGAGAACTCTAGCTTCAAGGATGCTCAAGTAATTGGAGTTAGACATGAAAACCTTTACAAGGTCTGCACACGTTCTTTACAAGCTTTGGTTCATGACTCTTCAAGTCTTTGCGATCTTTGGCATCGGAGATTGGCTCACTTACATTTCCGAGCCTTACCTATCATGGAGAAGATGGTGACAGGCCTTCCCAAGTTCAACCAGGAGCATGAAGGTACTTGCAAGGGCTTTGCATTGGGTAAGAATATAAAAGCCCCTTTTCATAGTAGAGAAAATAGATCTAAGTGTATTTTAGATCTTATTCATTCTGATTTATGTGGTCCTATGTCTGTTTCGTCTTCGAGTGGATTCTTGTATTATGTTTTGTTTACTGATGACCACTTTAGGAAGACTTGGATTTATTTTTTGAAATCTAAAGAGTCTGAGGAAGTGTTGGATAGGTTTAAAGAGTTTAAAGCATTGGTAGAAAATCTTTCTGGTAAAAGAATTAAGGTCCTCAGATCTGACAATGGTGGAGAATACACCTCTGGTAGTTTTCGAATTTTTGTATTGATGCAGGGATTAAGAGGGAGTTTTGTGTTCCCTATAATCCTCAACAAAATGGTGTTGCAGAAAGAAAAACAGGACAATCGTGGAAGCAGCAAAGGCCATGATTCATGATCAAGATTTGCAAACCTTCCTATGGGCGAAGCTTCAGGACAGCTGTATATGTTGAGAAGTCCTCATAAGATCTTGGAGAATATGACTCTTTGATGTCCTTCAGATATTCATGTTCCCAAGGAAAAGAGAACAAGTTGGAGCCTTCTGGCAAGAAGGGAATATTTGTGGGCTACAGTGAGACATCAAAAGCCTACAGAATATACATTCCAGGTCAGAAGTTGATCGAGATTAGTAGGGATGTCACATTCGAGGAAGATGTTGCATTCAGGAGATCCAGGGGGATTCATATGGAGATTGATAATGAAGAGTCTCCTCAGGATATGGAAGTTGACCATACTCCTGAGATTCAGAGGGAGACTTCAGAACCAAAGAAGATATTGATCCTGTTGAACCCTTGGAACCTACTGATGGGCCTACTGACATTGTTATTGGGAGAAAGAGACCTATATGGGCCATGCGTACTATGCAAGAGGCTGAAAGTTTTGCAGCTCCTAGAGGCACATTCAGAGAAAGCAAAAGGCCACATAAGTTCTCCAGTTATGTTGCCTTGATGAGTCAGATTATAGAATCCGAGCCTACCTGTGTTGAGGAAGCATCTAGTCATCAGGTTTGGAGAGATGCTATGACAGAGGAGCATCAGTCAATTCTTAAGAATGATGTTTGGGATATTGTTCCTAGACCCGAGGGCAAGTTTGTGGTATCTTCTAAATGGCTATTCAAGATTAAGCATGCTGCAGATGGAAGCATTGAGAAGTACAAAGCAAGATTTGTGGCTCGTGGGTTCTCTCAGAAAGAGGGAGTTGATTATGAAGAAACATTTGCTTGTGTTGCTTGCTATACTTCTGTCAGAACCATCATTGCTATTGCCGCATCTAGAGGATGGAAGATTCACTAGATGGATGTGAAGACAACCTTTCTCAATGGAGTGATTGAGGAAGAGGTTTATATAGAGCAACTTGATGGATTTGAGGTTCATGGGAAGGAGTCACATGTTTGCAAATTGAAGAAGGCCTTGTGTGGTCTTAAGCAGGCTCCTTGTGCATGGTACGAAGGGATTGATCGGTACCTGTCAAGTTTGGGCTTCTTAAAGAATGATGCTTATTCAAATCTCTACTTCAAGGTAATCAATAGTGATGCATTAATTTTGGTTTTATATGTTGACGATCTAATCCTTACTAGAGAAGATCACCTGATTCTTGAGTGTAAGAAGGAGTTGACTTCGGAATTTGAGATGAAGGACCTTGGGCTCATGCATTACTTCCTTGGATTAGAAGTTTGGCAGAAACCAGATGAGATGATTCTAAGTCAAGGAAAGTACACCGTTGATATACTTAAGAGATTTAGTATGATGGATTGCAAATCCATGTCCACACCTATAGAGACCAACTTACACAAGTTGAAGGAGGCTGCAGCTAATTCAGACTTGGTGGATCCTACCTTGTACAGACAGCTAATTGGATCTTTGATGTATCTAGTTAACACTAGACCTGACATTTGTTATGCAGTAAGTGCACTTAGCTAGTTTATGTGTGATCCGAGATAGATACATCTTGTTGCAGCTAAACATATCCTGAGATACTTGCGTGGCACAGTTGGATATGGGTTGAGGTATACTTCAGATGCAGACTTGGAGTTACATGGTTTCACTGATTTTGATTGGGCGTGTTGTGTCACAGATCGGAAGAGCACCTTTGGGTTGTTGCTTTTGGGTTCAGCTATGATTTCCGCAAAAGCAGGCGCATTAAGTACACCGAGGCAGAGTATATTGCAGCTTGTATGGCAACTCGAAGCAGAGTGGCTTTGTAAGCTCCTTGCAGGATTGTTTGGACAATCAATGGAGCCTACTATCATTCATTGTGATAATCAGAGTTGTGTGAAGCTTTCGTCAATCCGTGTTCCATGACAAAACCAAGCACGTTGAGATCAAGTACCACTACATGAGAGATATGGTACTGCGGAAGGCTGTACAGTTGAGGTACATTAGCACTGATGAGCAGACGAGATATTCTCACCAAGCCTCAAAGATAAAGTTTGTGTACTTTCGAGATAAGCTTGGTATGGTGGAGAATCCAATTTTGACTGAGAAAGAGTCTCAGATCGTGAGCCTTGTTTAATGAGTTCTTCTCTGTGAGAGAAGTTCGAGGTGAAATATTAATGCATTTTCCTCTGAGACGGAGGAATTTGAGGTGCAAGCCCTTGTTAATGCATTTTCTCTCTGAGACGGAGGAATTTGAGGTGAAAGCCCTTGTTTCCACCCTCTGAGTTGAGTCATGGTGGATGTAATGTGTGAGACTCCATGACATATGTTGTACTTGTGTTTCACCCTCTGAGAGAGTCATGGTGAAAGTCACGTTGAGGTGACAACATCACGCAAGTGATGAACACTTGTACTTACCATAGTATG
Source organism: Sequoia sempervirens (assembly GCA_007258455.2). NCBI lineage: Eukaryota > Viridiplantae > Streptophyta > Pinopsida > Cupressales > Cupressaceae > Sequoia > Sequoia sempervirens. Next base: position 27,321 of record VDFB02207664.1, on the reverse strand, counting down.
GTTGTAGCCATTATGGTTGATATCGTATTGAGGCAATATCTAATATCACATTGAGGTGATATTCCTCCTTTCACATCTGGTTGTAGCCAATGTAATGGACATCATGTTGAGGTGATTTATCTTGAGCAGCTGGAAGTATTCTCTCTAGCTGAGAGGGAGTGTTAATGATAACATACAACGTCGATATAATACTCCAGCTTAATAAATTAAATGATAGCCAAGAGGCTATTTAATTTATATATATTCTTGGCACGAGTTTTGAAGAAGTTATATTTAATGAAGGTTTGTATGAGGCCGACCTCATTCATATTATCTTCGATTTTCTCTCTTTGGTGCAATCTTCTATATTGTTCTTGGTGGCCGACTTTATTCTAAAGGAAAACTTATCTATCTCTAGCCGACTTGCTTTTATCACATTCACACCCCTTCATGTGGTATATATATGAGGTCACGTTCTCTTGGACATTCATTCATTCAAGTTCGATTCATTTATTCAAGTGCGAATTTTATTAAGAGCAGAGTGCAAATCTCATCAAGAGCAGATTGTGAATTTCCTTAAGGGCAGATTAGAGGTTTAGAAGTGCAGCTTATTATCTGTATTTGTATCTTCTGTTGGTGCTGGAGATTGGCCTTTTAATTGGCCTCATTGTAAAGAGAATTGTTGCCACTGTTTATATATATAAGAGTGATCTTTGTTGCTGGGTTTTTCTCCCTCAAGAGGAGGGTTTTCCCAGGGTATTTGCTGTGTTATTGTCTGATTTTGAATTAATTTTCTGTGCATATAATCTGATCTTTAAAATTTACAACAAGATCAGAAAACTCTTACAAGTATGGTCTATGAAGAAGTACAACTAGCATAGGGGATATACGACTAGCCCAACAACTCCACTTTAAAACTTTGCTAAAAACGAAATTCACCAAGACAACATCAAACACACTTTGCAAATCAACTCATCAAAACACATCAAATGTACTCATTATCAACAACAAGATTGAAAACTTCACTTGCAAGCACAGCTATGGCTCCTGTATGAAACCACCAAGACTAGCTAGGGGAATTTTCATCCTTGAAACTAGTATTTTCAAGAGGGTTTTTGTCTTTAAAGAAAATCAGAGATGAACATAGGTTCTCTCAAATGTAGAAAAAAAAATCATATCAAGTTTAATCTCAACACTGAGCTCTCAACCTCCTTTTATAATATTTTGGAGGAAATAAAATAATAATTTCCCTTTTTACTCCAAAAACTCTTTTTCAAATTACATAAAAATTCATTATGTGCAAAGACCCCCTCGTGCCTAGGCATCCCCTTGGAGACACAATTTAGAACACCTTTTAATAAATAATTATATACCTTATTTTCCTTTTTAATATTTCCTCCTCAAGACAACTTAAGTTATAATTATTTAATAATTTACTTACCCAAGTTGCGGAAAGCATCAAAATGATATAAATATGAAATTATAACCATACCATAAAGTCATTGAGGTTTTAGGACGATGAATTGAAACAAGTTGGTGTCTGTCTAAAAATAACATGCTTCTCCAAGAAGTTTGGAGAGCTTCCAAAATTATAGAATCACATTTTGAAAGTATCACGAGGCTCACCAAGACCCTCTAAACTCGGTGCCATGAACAAAACCATTGCTAGATCAATCCTGTGTTCTCCAATAAGTTTGGAGTCCTCCTTCGCCTACCAATTAGCCTACGAAAAAACTTGGAAAATAAGCTAGTTGTTTTCAAATTGATTAATCATGAGAAGGGGATATTACACTTCTCACTTAACCCTAGGTACCTTTGGCTCATTTCCATCGACTCCACTATGGCAGTATTTTCTCATATTTATTTTTGTACATGTATAGTGAATATTCTGTTTGTAATGCAAATGCTTGATGAATTAGATAGCTACATTTCATATCCCCTAATTGTAATCATAATATAGAGAAGATCAAAGATCATATGGAATTTAGTGACTCCTTCTTTGACATTAATTATTTTTCATCTAAAGCTTAACTTGATGTTTATATTTGATTAACTACTTAAACAAGTATTGAAAAAAATTAAGGGTGCCAAAAGGTGTCCACATCCATTCCCTCCTTAATGTTTCTTATTTGACTAATTTAATTTTTTTTAAATTGATCTATTATCATGTCAAGTAAGACCCCAATTTATTTTGCTCACCACTAATTTGACAAATTTAACTTTTGTTTAGGTGGTTGAATCTTCTTGTTGTTAAATAATGTAAATGAAGAGTACAGATCATATTCAATTGAGGAAGTGTATTCTCCTCTTGAGTTTCTATTTTTTTTTACAGAGTTTAATTAGTAGTCATACTTGATTATGTTTTGGTTATACTGATTTAGTACCATTTAAAAATGTGACTTTGAATGTCACAATTAGTCTCCTTCGCTCCTATTGTTTGACATGTTTAAGTTTTGAAGCTCACCTATTTATTTTTCAGTTAGGAAACCTCATTTACATCTTATATTGTTAGTCAAGCTAAATTTGTTCTCTTGCAGGTTGTCTTAGATTTAGGTCGATGCCCAGAAGCTCGCTTCCTTGGTGAAGATGGTGGTTTGTCTCTACGGGCTGAAGAGGTAATCATTGTATGCACTAAAACAATCGTTTTTCCATGGTATGTTCTCTATTGTAATGAATTTGGTAAAGACATATTGAATAAAGATGTTCAACCAACTCATGTTGGATATCTAGACTATCTTAGTTTTGTTTTTTGATTAGTTGGGGTCAGTCCATGGGTGCTTGTCAACTGTTGTCCAACTGACACACCTTTTGATCTGCCCTTGTGGTGATCCCTTTGATGCATTTAAGGGTAGTTTGGAGTTGTTTCTCCGTAAGGTAATAAAGGGCCAAGTTTGTGGTTTCATTCTGTGTATACTTATCTTTGTTTTGGTTGGGCATTTTCATTACTACTTCCTACACTACATTTGGCTCTGTCTCTATTCTAGATATGGGTCAGCTCAGAGAAATAAATCTATCCACAATAAGGTTGTGAAGGTCTAACAAGAATTATTCACAGGCAGAGAACTTTAGAAATGCACAATTCAATCTGAAATCGAGAAGATAACTTAACAGAAAACTCTATTTTTTCTTTGGAACATTGTGATAAGGGGATGCATTCAACCAACTCAATTCCCCCTAGGTCACAAACATTGTTTCATTTGATTTGTTGAATCTTGTGTGTTTAATCCAATTTCAAGTGTTGTGTTGTACTTGTGCTTTTTAGTCTCTACATTTAGCTAAAAAATGTGAATGTTGTTAGCTGTAGTAGGTGTTTACTTTCAAGAAAAATATATAAAAATCTCTCGTATTAAGTAGAAGTACTGATAAGCCTTGTACCCTTGCCTGAGAACAAAACCGTAGACAACTTCTTTAGTTTGTTTGCAATGCATGCTCAAAATCCAGAAACTTAACTTGTATATATTGTAGAAAGCTAGAGGCCATGTCCTTAAGTTCTAGGGTTTAATTTAGTTTTTAGTTATATGGGAGCTTCCATTTCTAATTTGAAGAAATGTTTATCCTTACATGCTGTTCTATTTTGTGTTGTCTTAAAAGGGACAAATTAAAATGCGAACACCATGAATTCGTTGACAAATCTGTATATGGTCTTTATCTTTTAATGTTCTTTTGCTCAATAATCTTTGCAATTTTTGAAAATTGTAGCTACTCTACCAAACTACCAATATATCTTGTTGGGAATGTACATTTTTCCCCTTTAATATAATAGTTTTTTCTTAGTAAGAAAAACATAGAATTTAGATAAATTGAAGAAGTAACAAATTGCTCTTCAAACTATCTTCAATCCAATACTAAAAAAAGATAAAAATTAAAATAAGATTTTAAATAAGAAAAACAGAAGAAAACCCATTGGCAGGCCTATAGGGGTCTTGCTGATCCACAAGTCAGGTGCACGAAGACAGATGACCAAACAATTACTAGAGAAGGCACTGGCATGATGAACATGGGACTACCTAAACTGCTTGGCCCATAGTGTTAATGACTGTCCACAAGATAACTGTGGGGTAGCCATTAGAATGAGAAACATGGGTTAGTTGAGAGACAAGAAAGCCTATAAGTAATGAGAAGAAAACTGTCCCCGAAATGAGGATAAATGACATCATTTTTGCAGCCTTAAAGATGAAACCACTTAGGCCACCTAGGGAAGGAGATGTAACATACCCAAAGTTTACCCCACAGTTTTCACCTAAGTTTTAACTCAGAAAGTGAATAACACAAGTTTCCAAAAATAGGGAAAATAAATTTTCCTATTCAATAACATAACTGCACATTGAATAAATAATTTCCACATATCATTGCATAAATGAAATACATTACATAATTCCAAGTAGACTCATCTTTTCAAATACATACTACAATTGATCCATGATCATGTTCATATACAAATTCATAACTTACAAGAGTTCATGGTCAAGGTGTCCTCATCTGAATCACACTTCATCTGTTCCACAAGTCTCGGTTTCCGACTGCAAGAGGGAAAGAATCACCCAAGTGCCTTTCCTCCAACCAGAGACATAGCGATCCCTCATACATCTTCCTAACTGGAAAATGGCCCTGCCCTTCAACGAAGAGTTTGGTATGGAAACTTCTAATAATGCCTACCTAAGTATGGTGTTGTGCCCTACATAACTAGTGTGGTCATACAACTATGGATACCCGCCAACTATGCATGACACTCTCGACTAGCTATGCAATCCTGGTGCACAGTGAACCGACAAAGTGTATACAACGACTTCTACACTTACTTTAGCCAAAGTTTTCATTTATATAATAAATCCACTTTCTATGAAGTAGTGTCGTAAGTTCACCCACCCCCTTACTCAACTTGGAAACTCTACTGACCTGTGAATAACTCTTCCCTTGGTTAGACCCCAAGGTTTAAATATCATAAACAAGACTTCATTCAAAAGTGATGACATACAAATAATGATTTAACTGATCAATTAGGTTTGTCTCAACCTCTTGAATACCCTATTACATACTTGTAACAATCTGGGAGTGGCAACTGCCTCTTATTCAAGTTCTTTCTTTTAATCATGGGAGTAATGACTCTCCTAGTTCATGCATAATTAGTTAATACTAATGACACCATGTCACCGATTGGACACACCTGGTCTCACTGTCAATATGTCGATATGTATGATAATCTAGTATTAAACTTGATTTGAAGATTACTTCTTCATATTAAAGTTTCAGCCTCTTTGTGTTATACCTAGTATGGATTCATCCTCTCAAGACGCCATAACCATTCTAGCTATTCATGACATTGAATATCATATAATTTGATTCGATATAAAATCTTATGTTCATAGTAATGTCTGATAATAAGTCAGCATAATAAGCTATCTAGCTTTTGATATAACTCGACTATGAACATTCGACTAATCTCCAATTTCCTCATGGTTCCATCCAAATTATCCATTGCATAATCTATATAAGGTGCATATGTTTGTAGGTTCATAAACAATCATATATCCTTTCCCTCAATATGACACATATATTCACATATTTAAATGTATGATAAGTTCATATCTAATTTGGAGAACATTTTTGGTTTGAGAGGAGTCTGTGCTTCTGCACCTTAAAATCTTGTAATAACCCTTGGCCAAGTTTGGAGGTTTTAACAATATAATCCGATAAGAGTTGACAATGTAAACATGTTGTCAACAAATCACGAGATCGTACTTTATAATACTCGTGGTAGAATTACTTTAAATCTTGCATTTCCTTTATAGATAAGATATTAAAAACATGTCAAGAAGCAATAGACTTAAGAGATAGCAAAATAATACGTTTTTTGATCTATTTCAGGAGCAACTGATTAATACTAATATAATGATATGTTTATGATATGAGTCTTGAATTATGAAGTCTGATTCAAAGATTAGTTCAACAATGTAACTTTAACAAGAGATTTTGATGGCTGTTTCTGGTTCAATGATTTGATATTGTGCCTTTGAATATGCTAGAGGTTCAGACCTCTAATGTTTCAGTATTTCTGAAGCTTGTCTATATATGCATGCGATTTGAAATGGATGTGGTATCTGAATTTCACCTATCATTTATGCACCCCATGATTAGATGATCTTGGCTCTTTCAACCACTTAGACCTGCTAAGTTAAATGTATATATATCTGAAATGCATTTATCGATGGTCTTCCTCACATACCCCGAATTCATTTTATATCTTTATGCCTTTGTGTGGAAGGGATGGAACTTTTTGGAAGGAGGCAATTGTTCAAAGAGAGACATCCCTTTGTAGTAACTAATATTAGCCATTAGTTAAACACCTCATTAATGAGTCGAGTTAGAGATAATTTAGAGCTGACAGAAGTATAGGCCCTTTTCAAATATTCATCCCAAGGTGATTGCAGACCTCCCATAATTTGCGACTCCAGACACATAGATCACGACTCCAATATTTATGTTAATTTAAAGGCAAATCAATTTTATATTCTCCATGATACATAGCAATTACTCTTAGTAATAAATATTGGTATCTCAAACTCCAACGGCTTAAAGACTTGAATGTTATCGATTTCCTTGATGATGCCGCTTCTTTCCCAATACATGGAATTAACAATTTCGGCAACTCATCTGAAGTCAATGTAGGATTCAAATATGACATTAATTTTTGTTATATTGATTTACTCCTACCCGCCTCATACAACCCAACTCCTCACGTTACACTAGTTACGTGTCCCATGCGATACAATGTAAAGATATTTCAATGCTTTTAGCACTAGCAATTAAAACATAACTCAGAGTATAGTACTCAGATGCAATATTCAACACTTCTAAATTCAACACTTCTGATGATGCATACACGACTACAGTTTATCAAAATATGGCAGTCAAAGATGGTCACGACCTTCAACAATAATGTCTCTATATTTGTCAAATTCCGCTTCAACCAATAGAATCAATTATGAATATAGCCTTCATATACAAAATGGGACATTACAAATCTCCTCGCATTTTGGTTTTGGTTTGCCGATATGTAAAGTCCTCTTCTTTTAAGATTAGAATACTGCGAATAGGTATTAATAGACTCTTGGTCAAAATATAAGATAGTATTATTCTAAAGATAATGTAACGACCTATCCCTTGCGTAAATTAAAATTTTCCTTAATTTACATCCTACAAGCAAGTAAACATGTTAACATGACATAGAAATAAAAAAATTCCTTTTCTTTATTGATAAAACATGAACAAGTTGCCATATTAATTTACAATAACGATTCCATTTCAATATAATAACTTCACAAGTACATGAAACAAGAATACATACCTTACTAACTAGCTCCAATGAGCTTTAGAACAAATAGTAGTAAGAAGGTCCAAAATTATTTTCCTTTCAAATCTTGGTATATCGGCCACTTGTTGAGGAGGAGAATCATCACTCGAGCGCTTTTTCGCCAACCACGGACTTATAATGCAGTCCCCCGCACATCCATTATTCAATAGATGGCCCTCCCTTTATCGAAGAGATTGGTAGGGTGTCCTTTAACGATTACCAATTGAGCATAGTGCTGTGTCCTACACAACTGAAACCTTGCTATTTCACAATCTCGAACTAGTACAAGGATCACAATGAACTGACAGTGTAGTCTCAACTATCTCACACCTAAGTGGATGTCGTACATTTCACTACTTTGGCCAAACTATTCTCATTCAGTACTTTGAATGAAGATCATCTATCATAAACACTACTCAGGGCCGATTTGACTTAAGGCTATCTTACACTACGCGTAGGTTATATCCTTAGAAATGAAACTGTCTACAAGTGTCTTGTAACCTAACTCCTAATTAGGAAATCTTCATCCTAGGAGTGTTTAGTTTGTTACAGTTAACCTAATAACTTAAGCTTAAGACCATACTCTATTCTGTCTTCATTTTGATCCTAGTAGATAATAAATACTTCTACGTATTCTCCATATACGAAGATCATACACAACATGCAATATTCATTCAAAATGCATATAAATCCTTCCCTTTTATCTTTTTCCCTTTTTTCCCTTTTATGCAAAATAAGTGAACTATTCCCTGAAGTTCTTTCACATAAAATCCCTTTTCGCCCATTCCCTTTTTCATTGATTCTCTTACACAAATTTCCCTATTATGCATTGCTTGTAGATATTCATCATAATAGTTCTATCCTATTAGAACTTAGGGAAAACAATGAACACAAGATAAAAGAAACCAGCACTCAAATAAAAGTTACAAAATAAAGAGGATTCATGCCTGATTTTAAGCTTCTCCTTCCAGAATTGTTCTTCCAGTCCCTCTTTCAAACAAGCTTCCAGAATTACATAGACTTCACACTGAAAATGGCTTCTCAATAATAGTATCTCACTCTATAATGAACTTCCTAAGTCTCTTCTCTCAATTATGAATCCGTCACTAATTTCTTACTCAACTATAACCCACAATGACTTCACTCTCAGCTTAACTTGGGATTTTCACTGTTAAAGGCAGTTGCTAGTAAAACTCACTGTATTTTTCTACTCAGCAAAACATAAAATACACACAAAATAATGAAATGGATATGAGAGCTCAATGAAAATGCTAAACTCGGATTGCTCAAGTGATGAAACATTGAATGGCATGGCGTCTATATATAGGGCCCAAAATGCAACGATTTCCACTTATGGAGGCATGTAGATTGATAGCAAAATGCCTAGAAATATTTAAAGTGAAACCTAGCGGGTTTCTAAACCCTTATTCATCAAAAATGAGTGTGAATCAACCTCATTTGAGCCAGGAAATCAAAACTTAATCAACTCAGAAAGGAAAAAACGCCACTTACAGGAAATTACCAGTTATGGCGCCCAAGAAGAAATGATTCATCATTTTAGTGAATTGGTCAAGGTAAATTTTGCAACACATCATACCCTTCAGGCTGCGTCGCCCTCTTTCCAGTTCTCGTTGAAAATTTCTTCCAGAATTTCTTGCGTTTCCTTCCAACGCCATTTCCTTCACGGGAAAAAACCTTCTTCAGAAATATTTTGCCTTCTTTTAAATATTCACCTCAAATATTTCGATTTTTAAGTTTTGAATGAAAAGGATCGATTCTCCCTTTGTTGAGATTTATTAATTTCTCAATAGTTCAAGAGATTAATTTATTTATAATATTTACTCCAAGTAAAAATTAAATCTTTTAATTTTTTACTTTAGAGTTTTAAAATATTTAAACTATATATATTTATATATTTTATATATTATATATGTATTTATATTAAGTAATTATTAATATATTCATATATATATATATATATATTCTTCATTACTCTCATAATGTATATATATATATATCTATATATATGTATATATTATCTTACTATAATATATATACATATATTTATCCCTTATATAAAATATATAAATATATATATTTGCGTATCTATGTATATATCGTTTAATATCAATACTCCATCGATATATACATATATACATACATATTCATATCATAATATTATTTTTATTCACATATAATAGGTGGGGTCTGTATGTATATACGTGTGTATAACCGTATATACCTCTGTGTATACGTATGTATATGTATACCATGTCGACACATATGTATGAGCATATCCATCTGCCTATCATATGTATGTATCGATATGTTTATACATATAGATACATGTACATAATGTATACACGTGTATACATACCCACTCAACCTATAAACATATATCACTCACATTTTCCATACAAGGATCACAGTATAGGAAGTCTGATAAATAAACAATCATCACTCACAAAGCACAAAGAATTAAACCAAAATCCTAAAGCCTATGGATGTCTTAACAAGACCAACTTATCTGACTTAGCTTACTCAGTCTAAGGAACGTGTGTGTGTATGCTCAAATGGTTCTTGTTACTGTTTACCCAACCAAGCTCCTCTCCCGAGTGATATTTCTCCTCTGCTTGGAGGAATGGTCCTCACTCCTCATACCTGCATCCACCGTCATAAACTCACGGCAATAAAATGCTCACAACAATAGCAGTATATATGATAAATCAACATGATTCATTAACCTCTTTATGTAGTATTTCACCATGAATAACATCAACTGAGATAACATCAAATGAAACAACATCAAGTGAGATAACATCATATTGAAAACAAGGTACAAGCATCAATAATTCATCTCCAAAGTCCACACTATATTCACATTTACCCTATCTATTAATGGTAAATAGTAACTTCACAATTTGGGATGTGATAGATAACGAGGACGTATTTGCTCTAATACGTATTCTAACCCTCTTGTTAAAAAACAATATAAACTCATTCAAACATTGTAATGTCCCCATTTTGCGAGCATCAGAGTTTGGTGGATTTAGCCTATTCCTGACCCTTGTAGGCTAATATCATCTGGATAGGGGGTTCCGTGTGGTAGTTACTCGATGATTAGAGACTTTACTCCATTAGTTGATTTAGGTTTGGGCCTTGGCAGAGACTCATAGAGTGTTATTCAGGCACTTACTATTTACAGTAAGTCAAGCAGACAGGGGTTACTATTTCTGGCAGGGCACCTGGTTCAGTTGGTCATCTTAGTTTCGACCCAGTTTGATGATTTGATGAGCAAATAGTGATTATTGGAGCATTTGATAATTATTAAAAGATTATTAATTTGACTTTATAATATAAAGTCACTTTAATGAAATATTAAAGTAATTATTAATGGCAAATTATAAAGTATTTAATACTTTATAATAAAGAAGTAAATTAATATTAAATGAGTTTTATTACTCATTTAAAAGGGACGCCATTTATTAATTGATTTACCTAAGTCAAGAGGGGCGATTTAATTATCTTTTAAATGCTCATTTACTTGCTTTTTGAGAAGGGTATGTCATGTCCCCTTCTAGTTGACATCTCTCAGAGCACAGGATTAGCCTATTATGCGACCCTCGTAGGCTGATGGGATGGATAGAGGGTCTTGATGGAGTTTGGCTCAGCTTCAGATTGTCGGTATTAGATCAGTTGGCTTTCGTTCGGGCTCGTTCGGACACTTCTAGCCTGAGTTGCTATTTTTAGCAGTATTCAGCACTCAGCGTGGGACCCCTGCTATTTTTAGCAGTATGGATTGATGACGTGCAAGATCACTTCCTTATTCGTCAGCTTCAGACGGCTCGAGCATCGGGTGAATATTGAGAGAGATATTAATATTTAATTGATTTAATTAAATATTAATTGTGGAAGCATTATAATATAAAGTTATAATATTTTATTATAACTTAAGTGATTTCAGTGAAGGGGTCGCCCATCATGGAAAGGGGCCATTTAACGATTATATTTAATTATTAAAATTTGAGCTGAGACTATTGAAATATTATAATGAAAAGGTTCGAACTTTTTAATATTCCCTATTATTAAGGAAATCGCACTTTTCAGTGTATAAGGCATTTTTCATTGGGAATCGAGCCATTATGTCATTTGTGAATTGAAAATTGATCAAGTCTTGAGCAGAGCATAGAAGCCTAGGGTTTCAGTCTCGAAACATTGGGGAACGAGCCATCTCCAGTGAGAGCGATTTAGAGGGTGTGAAATACCATCCGATTTATTGCCAGGCAGAGGGATTTCTTCATCCAGAAGGAATTACAGAGCATTCAGAGGTTATTTGCATTCAGAATTTTCAGTTAATAATTCACTACAGAGGAGTTATTGCATTTAGGCGCACATTTCAGAGATAGTTGGGGATTCTTCAAAGGGCCGTACATTTTTATTTATTGCTGCTGTACACAGCCGTACCACCTGTACCAGGCCGTACCATCATTAAAAGGGGCATATTTTCTCCTTGAAGCAAATCGCCTACTTCTGGACCAGTCTGCCACTGCTAGCTTGGGCGCCTATGTTCCTGGCATCATTGTGGATCACCAGACGAAGGGAGAAAGGTGTTTTGATTGCAGCCGTACCAGATCTGGCCTCTTTACAGCTTGCTGCAATTTCCAGGTTTTCAATAAATATCATTGCCTTTTCATTTGCATGTAACTGGATCTTCATTGTACTCATTTCAGAAGATTAAATAATAGTCTGGCATCAGTATTTGCTATAGATTCTGTTATTTCCGGAGTTGTATGATTTTATTAGAATTTATTTATCCATTCTTTGCAAAATCGCATTATTACCTTTATGCTCAAAAACCACAAAAAAACCAAAAACTTCAAAATCAAACAAAAAACAGTCAGAAACAGAAATAGGGGAAACAAGGGGTTTCTACAGAGGTATACATTGCCTTTTCATTTGCATGTAACTGGATCTTCATTGTACTCATTTCAGAAGATTAAATAATAGTCTGGCATCAGTATTTGCTATAGATTATGTTATTTCCGGAGTTGTATGATTTTATTAGAATTTATTTATCCATTCTTTGCAAAATCGCATTATTACCTTTATGCTCAAAAACCACAAAAAAACCAAAAACCTCAAAATCAAACAAAAAACAATCAGAAACAGAAATAGGGGAAATAAGGGGTTTCTACATTGGTATCAGAGCTAAATCCTGCCATCCTGAGGTTTTAGCAGTCTTATGCAGCCAGAATAGGTTGGGTCTCATAGGTATTACACACGCAGACGAGCTCTGATTGACAGGCAGCAGGGTTCGATCCGGCAGCCGGAAAACATGGCTGACAGAACAGATGTTCCTAGAAATGATATTCCTCAAAACCCTAGAGATCAGGACGATGCAGAGGTTTTACATGCACTCAGAGACTTGCGGGCAGGTCAACGGCAATCTAATGATGTATTACAGCAGTTGACAGTAGCACTTCAGAGATTGGGTACTCCGAGGAGACAGTCACCACATCGTGACGACGAGAGGAGTGAAGCAGGATCTCGCAGGGCACCTAGGACAGCCTCGCGGACAGCAGATAGGCCCACTAGGCCTACTTTTGTGAGACAGGAGCCCGATGAGGCTATCGCAGGTGAGGAGCAGGAGGAGTTGTTCGCTGATACACTTATGGCAGCGAACGAGGAGTGGGAGTTGGTACCACCGGAGGTCAGAGAGAGGATTTCTTTTGACCGTTTTGTCACTCAGAGGCGAGAGCACCACAGAGGTCAAGATGATTGGAGACCTAGATACCAGAACAATGACCTGAAACATGCAACCAACAGGCTTAATCTAGCGATGTTCGATGGTAGTGGTAAGGTCACAGCCTAGGCATGGATTAGTAAGCTAGACACATTTCTTACATTGCGTCCGATGGCGGAGAGAGATGCAATCAGATATGCGACATTACATTTGGAGGGAGTAGCTTACGATTGGTGGCACCACGGTATAGTGACGTTACAGCATGACAGGATCACATCATACCAGGAGTTTGTGGACAGGTTGGTAGAGCGTTTTGACAGAAAGGATCCAGAATCCTACTTCAGAGACTTGGCTCAGTTGAGACAGAGTGGCAGCTTGGAGTCGTATATTGGTGACTTTCAGAAGTTATCAGTTATGGTTCCGAACATCTCAGAGAGACGCCTTGTGGTACTCTTCATGGAGGGTTTGATAGAGCCATTGAGAGGTTGGATCAAAGCCTTTGATCCTCCTTCGTTACAGGAAACAATGAAGAAGTCACGGAGTATGGAGTTGGCAGCACCTTCTAGTAGATTCAACTCCAGAGGTTCTTCATCTTTCAGGGACAATAAGGGCTTTAACAGAAACAGAGAGAAGTCTGATTTTAACAAAGAAAAAACAGATTTTAAAAACGATTCAAAGGGTAAATCAACAGCACCACCTTTGGATCGTGAGGCCCTTAACGATCTACGCAGGAAGAAGCTTTGCTTCTACTGCAAAGGTCCCTATGACGCCAATCACGATTGTCCTTTGAGGCCTAAGGGCAAGGCAAATCGAGTGATGTGGGCGTATTATGAGGAGTCGGAGTCAGAGAATTCCGAACAGCAGGAGAGTTCTGAGGAGTCAGAGCCAGAGGCTTCAGAGCCTAAGACAGAGATAGAGTCAGAGCTTCAGATACAGGAGGCACGCTTATCTAGCATTTAGCAGGAGGGATCATTCAGGATTCGTGGAGTGTTGGCAGGGCAGAGGGTCATTACCCTTCTTGATACAGGAGCCACACACAATTTCATAGATGCTAGATTTGTTGAGAAACGCGGACTCATCACTGAGGAGTTCGAGGGCATTAGGGTTAAGGTGGCCGACGGATACACTTTGAGATGTGAACGCATGATTAAGGATCTCCCTTTACGCTTGAACAATTATGAGTTCAAGGCTGATTACTACGTAGTTAACATGGGAGATATTGACTTGGTCTTGGGAATGAAGTGGCTTCATTCATTGGAGGAAGTCACCCTTCGTCTCAAGGACATGGAGATCCGTTTTGATGTTGACGAGAAGACACATATCCTAAAAGCAATTCGGGACAGCAACATCAAAACAATTTCTTTTCGTCGGATGGAGAGGCTCATGCGTCACGACATGGTAGAGTGGGCTGCCGAGTGCACATTAGCACTTATACAGGAGGGACAGCAGAAGACTGAGTATCATCCGGACATTCAGCAGTTGAGAGTCAAGCATGATAAGGTATTCAGTGATATTCCACTAGGGAGACCTCCAGACAGGGGCATTGAGCACATTATTGAGCTTGAGGAGGGCGCTAAGCCCGTTATGATTACGCCCTATAGACATCCTAAACGGCTGAAGGATGAGATCGAGAAAACGATCAAGGAGTTACTCGCTATGGGTCACATTCGACCTAGAAAGTCACCATTCGCTTCTTCAGTTGTGTTGGTAAAGAAGGATGGCACATTACGCATGTGTATTGATTATAGAGTCCTGAATAAGAGGACGATCAAAAACAGGTATCCGATACCGCGTATAGACGAGCTTATTGATGAGCTCCATGGTGCATGTTACTTTACCAAAATTGATTTACGGTCAGGGTATCATCAGATCAGGGTCCGTGAGCAGGACATAGAGAAGACTGCCTTCCGATGTCATTGTGGGCACTTCGAGTTTGTAGTGATGCCATTTGGGCTCACTAATGCGCCAGCTACATTTCAGTCCACGATGAACAGAGTTTTTCATTCACTGTTGAGGAGATTCGTATTGGTCTTCTTCGATGATATCCTTATATACAGCAGGACTTGGCAGGAGCATCTGGCTCACTTGGAGACCGTGTTGAGTATTTTGGAGAGGGAGTCCTTGTACGCCAAGGAATCCAAATGTGATTTGGGAATGACCGAATTGTTATATTTAGGTCATATCATCAGTGCAGGAGGAGTGCGGATGGATCCTGAAAAGATCCGCGCTATTATTGACTGGCCTACACCGGCAAACCTGACACAGTTGAGAGGGTTTCTAGGTTTGTGTGGATTCTATCATAGATTCGTGAATGGTTATTCACGACATGTAGCCCCTATGACAGATTTACTGAAGAAGGGTGCATTTATTTGGACTCCTGAGGCACAGAATTTTTATGAGATTTGAGAGTTGATGACTACATGCCCTGTTTTAGCACTACCAGACTTTACGAAGCCTTTTGCTCAGTGCGATGCATCAGGTGAGGGCATTGGTGCGGTGCTTATGCAGGACAAGCACCCGATTGTGTATGAGAGCCGTAACTCAGAGGGGCAGAGAGACTTTATAGCATATATGATAAGGAGATGCTCGCTATCATGCATGCCTTAGCAAAATTCAGGCAGTATCTTGTTGGCAGCAAATTTTGCATCAAAACTGACCATAACAGTTTGAGACACTTCTTGGGGCAGCGAGATCTCAATGATCGTCAGCAGAAGTGGGTCAGTAAATTGCAGGCATATGACTTTGATATCTCGTATATCAAAGGTACACAGAACGTAGTAGCTGATGCTCTTTCACGCAGGCCACATTTGAGCTCTATGGTTCATATTACGGAGGATTGGAGGCATATGATTGTGGCAGAGTATGCCAAGGATACTTGGGCCTCCAGCATTGTTGAGGGATCGACGATTGATACCAGGTACACGCTTGTAAATGACTTGATCATTTACAAGAACAAGGATATATTTGATCCCAGGTTCAGAGGTGAAGAACATCATCATGCGGGCCTTTCATGATGTGCCTACTGCAGGACATCCCGGGTACTTCAAAACCTATAGACAGATACGGGAGAGATTCACATGGAAAGGACTCAAGGCGGATGTTCTTCAGTACGTGCGTGAGTGCCCTGTTTGTCAGCAGAACAAGCAGGAGAACACGTACCCGGCAGGTTTATTGCAGCCACTTCCGATTCCTGACAGGAAGTGGGAATGCCTGTCGATGGACTTCATTACGGGCTTGCCTAAAGCCCAAGGGGAGATTGCATATATGTAGTTGTGGATCGGCTTACGAAGTATGCCCACTTTTTCCATCACCAATAACCCACACAGCTACACAGGTAGAGGTATTCTTTCGTGAGGTGTTCAGACTACATGGATTGCCTCGGAGCATTGTGAGCCGCATGTGATACGGTTCTGAGTCACTGGCAGAGGTGCCGACTGGACTGTTTATCCGAAACGCTACCACCGCAGATTGATGGGCAGACGGAGATAGTGAATAAGTGGGTGGAAGGTTACCTCCAAAATTATATTGGGACAGCAGAAGGCATGGGTCAAGTGGATTCATTTGTGCGAGTATTGCTACAACACGACATTCCACATGACTATTCAGATGTCCCCTTTTATGGCGTTGTACGGGTATGAGGCGCGAGTTTTCTGATCTGCTACTGAGTGACAGTAGAGTGCCGAGTGCTGGAGACTTGTTGCAGGAGAGTCAGGATACTATGAAGGCTCTCAAGGAGAATATCGCCAAGGCACAGAATCAGCAAAAGCAGTATGCGGATCAGAAGAGGACGAGAGGCATTTTGAGGTGGGTGACATGGTTTACCTTATGCTGCAGCCCTACGTCAGTCCACTCTTAGGAAGAGTGGGTCAGAGAAGCTTAAGCCACGGTATTACGGTCCTTTCAGGATCCTGAGGCGAGTTGGAGAGGTGGCTTATGAGCTTGAGCTTCCGGCAGAGAGTAGGGTACACAATGTCTTTCATGTATCACGCCTCAAGAAGGCGTTGGGACACCATGTGGTACCTTCTGCAGTTCTACCTCCCTTAGATGATGAGGGAAAGTTGATTTAGTACCTGAGTTCATCCTAGAGTACGAGAGAGACATGTAGGAGGACTATCAGGGAATATTTAGTGAAATGGAGAGATTTTGCCATGAGGATGCTACATGGGAGAGCGAGGATATTCTGCAAGCATCCGGAGTTGAGATTGCTTGAGGACAAGCAATTTCAGGAAGGGCGGACTGTCATGTCCCCTTCTAGTTGACATCTCTTGAGCAATGATTAGCCTATTATGCACTGTAGGTGATGGGATGGATAGAGGGTCTTGATGGAGTTTGGCTCAGCTTCAGTTGTCAGTATTAGATCAGGGCTTGCGTTCGGGCTCATTCGGACACTTCTAGCCTGAGTTGCTATTTTTAGCAGTATTCAGCACTCAGCGTGGGACCCCTGCTATTTTTAGCAGTATGGATTGATTACGTGCAGATCACTTCCTTATTCGTCAGCTTCAGCACGGCTCGAGCATCGGGTGAATATTGAGAGAGATATTAATATTTAATTGATTTAATTAAATATTAATTGTGGAAGCATTATAATATAAAGTTATAATATTTTATTATAACTTAAGTGATTTCAGTGAAGGGGTCGCCCATCATGGAAAGGGGCCATTTAACGATTATATTTTATTATTAAAATTTGAGCTGAGACTATTGAAATATTATAATGAAAAGGTTCGAACTTTTTAATATTCCCTATTATTAAGGAAATCGCACTTTTCAGTGTATAAGGCATTTTTCATTGGGAATCGAGCCATTATGTCATTTGTGAATTGAAAATTGATCAAGTCTTGAGCAGAGCACAGAAGCCTAGGGTTTCAGTCTCGAAACATTGGGGAACGAGCCATCTCCAGTGAGAGCGATTCAGAGGGTGTGAAATACCATCCGATTTATTGCCAGGCAGAGGGATTTCTTCATCCAGAAGGAATTATAGAGCATTCAGAGGTTATTTGCATTCAGAGTTTTCAGTTAATAATTCATTACAGAGGAGTTATTGCATTTAGGCGCACATTTCAGAGATAGCTGGAGATTCTTCAAAGGGCCGTACATTTTTATTTATTGCTGCTGTACACAGCCGTACCACCTGTACCAGGCCGTACCATCATTAAAAGGGGCATATTTTCTCCTTGAAGCAAATCGCCTACTTCTGGACCAGTCTACCACGGCTAGCTTGGGCGCCTATGTTCCTGGCATCATTGTGGATCACCAGACGAAGGGAGAAAGGTGTTTTGATTGCAGCCGTACCAGATCTGGCCTCTTTACAGCTTGCTGCAATTTCCAGGTTTTCAATAAATATCATTGCCTTTTCATTTGCATGTAACTGGATCTTCATTGTACTCATTTCAGAAGATTAAATAATAGTCTGGCATCAGTATTTGCTATAGATTCTGTTATTTCCGGAGTTGTATGATTTTATTAGAATTTATTTATCCATTCTTTGCAAAATTGCATTATTACCTTTATGCTCAAAAACCACAAAAAAACCAAAAACTTCAAAATCAAACAAAAAACAGTCAGAAACAGAAATAGGGGAAACAAGGGGTTTCTACAGGGTCGAACCTCTTGAAGGAATAAATAAAGTCTCTCAAGGCAAATCGAACTTATGTGATTGATTATTCAAAATTTGTCTTTTTTGTGAGAGCTTTGAGATTTGTAAGAAACCAAGGGTTTCTGTCAAGTTTTAGCAATTTACAGGCTGTGGAGAATGTCAACTCTTCATAGACCAGCATTCTGAAGTTGTGAAAGATCAGCTAAAGTCTGCTAATGGTTGGCTTCATTACAGAGGTCAAATTCGTGCTTCATTGAGAGGATTCAACAGGGTTTTAGAGAAGGAATCGATTGCAGATTGGTGCCATCATTTGCCTTCATCTTCTATCAGCTTCTTCTTCTATTTTGGCCGTACTTATTGCTGCTGAGAGGGCCGTACGATTTGTTGTTTGGATGTCGTACAAACCAGCAAGGGCGTGATCTTCTCCTCAAGGAAAAACGCCTTTCCTTTCAGCTTCTTGTTTGCTTCATAAGTGGCGCCTAGGTTGGAGAAGGGAGAATCAAGCGAATATCTGAAGGAGAAACTATTGTATCAAGCTGGCCGTACATTTCATTCATGGCTGCAAATAAAATCAGGTTTACAGAATAAATAATTAGTTGCCTTTTATCTTGCATGTTTTCCTTTTTACATTGTAATCTTTTATTGAATAATAAGAAGGCGTTTGCAGTTCATTGGTATCAAGTATGCATAGATATTAGCATATTTTGTTGTATTTTCAATATCTAGCATCGTCTCAATTTAAAAACCAGCAAGAACATTTATATGCAAAAATCATTGAAAAACCACAAAACCATCAAATTCAGCAAAACTTCATTATTCAACATAAATTGGGGTTTAGAGACACTAGGTCTCTTACAAACATTATGAATACAATACTTGTATTAATTGAATAATATCATATTAAACCCTACTTAGCTTCTCTTGCTATGTTATTTTGACGAGCTGGTGGTTTGGGCTTCACACATCTTCAAAGAGAATTAAGCTTCCATTGGAATTTGCTTTCTCTCAAATATATTCATACCTAATGCTTATAATTACGTAATGCTTCATAATATAATAATGTATTTCAAGATAACTACTTATCATTCTCTTTTGATTCCCTAATCCAGTTGGTCTCTTGTATTTATAATATAGCTCTATGTATAGACATTCTAGCTATTTATACATGCACTAACATACTTTCCAATAAACCATAATATGCATACAATGATAGCATAATCATTTTTGGTTGAATATCTTGTATACCTTGAGGATATGCAAAATGGTGGTTTCAACCACAGTGTGTGAGTATAATACTCTCCTAATTTAGGGAAGGCTCCCCCTTTTTACTAACTAAAACTAAAATGGATGGAACAACCTTTCCTCTTGTTTCAGGAAAGATTATATTCTTTTCTCTTCACAGAAAAGAGACAATAACTTTTAGAAAAACTCTTACAACAACCTGCAAGAAAACAGAGAGAGAGGAAATGAAGTTTCCTGAAAGCACAAAGACTTCCGTCACCTCCTCTGGGACGGAAAAACAATCTTCAAACACAAAGTGTTGAGAATCTGAGATCCTATCTACCCTTTTAGAAAGATAATTTAAGAACAAGTTGCAACATATAATAGCACAATGTCTTTAAGTATAATGCATTCAAGAATCACCTAATATGGGAATTATCCCAAGCACAAAGACTTATAATTCTTCTCAACTCCTAATCACAAATTAAGCTAATTTAATCTTTCAAACTTATAGCACAAAGACTACAAGAAATCAAACCAAAGTCTTATCACAATAGTCCCACAATTTCTCAAGAAAAACTCAGAAAATATACTACTATGACATAAGAACACAGTAATAATATCCAATAAGATTCAACACAAAGTTTGAAACCTTATATCCTTTCTTTGTATTGCTTGAAAATCAGGTTTACATACACAAAGCACAAAGTCTTTTTGCTGAAAATTTCTGCAGAGTTCTCTCTATTGCCAAAAAGATGATAATTACAATAGACCCCCTCAAGTATTTATAGGAGAGAAGCCTTGAGAAAAAGGTGGGAGGATCCCAACTAACTTGAGAAATTCTCTCAACCACTAACTAATTGCAATTGACTTATTCAACATTAGAAGTCCTATTGTATTTTGACTTGTAATGTAATCACATGTAATTACATCTTACAAAATTGCAAGTGAAAGGAACACTTGCGATTACAAAATTTGCTTTTACATGTAATTTGCTTTTACACGGAGAGTGTCCCTCATTCAAGAGAGTTGGATCAGCACTACCGGTCAAAGAAGTGGTAGTTTTCAGATGGAAAGGGCTCTAGCGTGTTTTCCAGCCACTTTGGAGGTTTGTGATGTAAACTTTGATAGTTTACTTTCCTTATTGGTTCAGGACAGCAAGCTACCCCATGCCTTGATTCATCATTCTGAGACTCATAGGGTTGGAATTATGGGAGTTTTTTGTAGTCCTCATGGTAGTATCAATATAATTCAGATGAGGCCTAGTAGCTCCATGAGGAGACATGAGTATGAGTTTGTTGAGTTCTTGCAAAGGATTGCTTTCCTCTTTGCAAGAAGATTTGAAGATGTCACATTTGCAGTCATGGCTCCGTTTGTTACCATATGGAGGTACGTGGAGGAGTTTAATTTTGAGTTGAGTAGCCTATCTTTCCTCTTGCCTAGGATGGTGATAGACAGTGGTATGGTTGATATTGTTGACTCTAGGAATCTTGGACATGAGATGTTGCATGATATTGATCTCAATTCTTTAAGATTTTTTAGTTTGAGAATCATGGATGGTAACATTTTGGAGTTACAAGGGAGGTTAGTGCAGCATTGGTACGATGGTTTCATTGTTGTGATCAGAGTAGTGCAACATCGACATGGTGGGTCCTCCTTCAGACAGACATGGGACCTTGAGAATCATGGATGGTAACATTTTGGAGTTACAAGGGAGGTTAGTGCAGCATTGGTACGATGGTTTCATTCTTGTGATCAGAGTAGTGCAAAATTGGCATGGTTGGTCCTCCTTCAGACGGACATGGGACCCTGAGATTGTACTTGTTTTGGTATGGATCAGTTTGAGTTCTTCTAGAGTTGTGGTGGCATTGCTTGAGGACAAGCAATTTTGGGAAGGGCGGATTGTAATGTCCCCAATTTAGCCCTACACTCTTCATTTGGATTTAGCCTATTTCTGGAAACTCGTAGGCTAAAGCTGAAATGAAAATTAGGGTTTCCACTTTCAGAGGAGGTTTTGAGGTCTTGCATGCGAGAGTTTCTAACGCATGTCTGGTGAAGCTTTCTGGGTATTTGGAGAGCTTCACAATGAGGTAACATGCATGACAGGATATTGACTTGCGTTCTCGGCTGCTTTTTGGAGGATTGCATGTTGGAGTTTTCCAATTTGGCTTCTGGATTCCTTCTGGGTTTTCAGAGAGCTTCGTGATGGTGTGACATGCAACTGAATCAGATGACTTTTTGGACTTACTATTTTTAGTAAGTTGCGACGGCTACTCAAAATGTGGAGAAAATGAGTTTGGAACAACTTACTATTTTTAGCAGTATGCTATTTTTAGTAAGTACTATTTATGGTAGTGCTATTTTTAGCAGCAGTTCAGCAGTTCAGTGCAATGGCTATTTCTGGCAGGTCAGCTTGAGCAGTGGTCTCCAGCATTTGAGGTGATTATTTTGGCAAGTTTGATATTTGATGAAAAAATAATGTTTTAAATGAAAAATATTTGGCTAAGGCATGGAGGACGATTTGGAGAGATAAGTGATTTGTATAATGTTTATTAATTAAACATTTTGGAGGCCTTATTTGATGAATTAATATTTAAGTGAAATATGTGCTAAGGCAAAAGGGGATGCCTAGCTTGGAGACATTTGAGTTTAATTAAATATTTCACTTAAATCTTTTAGTGAAATATTTGCAAGTTATATATTTGCATTTTATTAAATTATATTTCCACATATGGGTTGGAAATGAAATGCAAATGAAATTTGGAGAAAAGGTGAAAAGTGAATTTCATTTAGGCACCCTAATTGGAGGGAAAAAAAGATTTGAATTTGGAGACAAAAAAGTTATAAATAAGAGACTTCTCTTCATTTTCTTATCTTTTGTCTACCATACTGTTATGTTGCTGAATTGTCTTTAGGCACTCGCTTCGAGGAAAGCACACCTCCTAGCAATGGCTCATCTTCTTGCTTGAAAGATAGCAACTAGTTGAGAGATAGTTTGTAATAGGTTTGTCTTGCATTTTCAGTTGAGTATCTTGCATTTTGGAGTTTTAGTTTGCATTTTCTGTCTCATTTCGGAGTTGCTGAATATCATAGCTGATTGTAAGTTTTGCTCATATCTCACGAAATATAAACATTATTGTTCTGGGCATTGCATCAATCTTTTTCTCTATGTAGGGCGACCATTCAAGCAAATTTGCAGATTTTTTTATGGACTCTATGATTTTATCAAGGCAAATCACCCTTTCTTGAGGGCCTTATCATTCTGGTCTGCCTGGCAAGTGTTTAGAAAAAAAAATACTTCAATTTGTCAGCTGTTTCTTTGTCAAGATTTCATTGCCATCATCCTAGCTTTCATTTGCATCAAGTCTCATGTCATTCTGGCAAGTATTGAGTGAGTTGTGAGTATTTTAGTGAGTTCTAGTGTTGCTGATTACTTCATTTCAGTCGCTGGTCTGTTATATCAGTCATATATAAATGCAGATTTGTGAGGAGTTTGAGTTTGGTGAGGTTTGTTAAGCATTGAGAAAGTCCTATATGTTATTGCAGCATTGAAGAACTCGAATTACTGGACCTTTGCAAACATTCTAACATATTGTAAGCTGATTAGTAGTACTATCAGCATTTCTCCTCTTTATCTTTCATTTACTTTATTGTACTTCCCGCTGCATAAGTGGAAGAGGCTGGCTTGCCGCCTATTTACTTTCGGTTAATAGTTGTAGGGACCCTCTGACCATATGCTCGCCATCTCTCGGCGCCATCCTTGGTTAGAGTTACTTCAGCTCATCTTGCAATAGATCCTCTGACCATATGCTCGTCTATCCTAGACGCATTCTTGGTTAGAGTTCCCTTCCAGTTTGCATCTGCATTAGATCTTCTGACCAATGCTCATGCCTTGCCCACATCGGGATCCTGGTGTACATTCTGGTTAGAGTTGCTTTCTGCATCGTTTTGGTTTAGAGCTAACCTTAACGGGTGCGTGTTGATTGTAATTACATTGTGAAAAAACAAAAAAAAATTGGTCCGGTTCTTTACAACTTGTCATAAACAAAATACATAAAGATAAAGTGTTATGAGACACTTTCATTCCATTTCAGTCCTAGCTTTGAAAGACCGAAATTTGCTGATAATTTCTTGCAACTCATCTGGATCGGGGCCTAGCGTGTTCTTGGCAACCACAACAGTCTTAAGGATTACATCAAAATACCTTATTGTTGCTTCTTTGTGTTCTTCATGAACAGTTTGCATTTTATCAAGGATCATTCGATGATTAACAAACTTATGAATTGAATCCATGGTAAACTGTTCTGAATCCAACTCTTGACGAAGATTTGCTGCTATTTCTGTAGTAATCACATCAGTTGCAAGTAATTCTCCTTCATGATTTAGAATTCTGCAAGACATTTTCTCAAAGCTAGAAAGTATGTCCTGCTCAACCTCGTCACTCATCTCTAGCGTAGCCTGAACATCTTCGACAAGGTCTTCAATAACCAATGACTTGTTTGTCATAAGCTCTTCAAATTCTACATACTTTTCTCTACTTGGTATTATTGAATTGCTGCGTAGAATTTCTAGCTTGACTTGATCCATCTCATGCCAGATTTTTAAATCTTTTCTAAGTGAATTAAGACTTTGCTTGAAAGCTTCCAAAGTCTGATTCATCTTAACTCTTGCTGCCCTGATGGTACTTAAAATATGTAATGCTTTTTCAATCACTGGCATACCTTGATCAATCAGCTAAGCTGCCCAAGAATCAACTGCTTTTGCCTTTTGTGCAATCTTCTCTAATTGCTTGACTGATTCTTTAGAGGTAAAAGAAGTTAATGGATTAACTTGCTCTGAAGAGTTTTTTATTTTTTGAATTACTGAGATGAGCTGTGAATTCTTTTCTTTTAGCTCACTTTTCTTTGCTAGTAATTCATCATACCTTTGAACCAATGAGGCTACTGAATCTGTGGCATCATGCATAAGACCAGAATGTGTTTGTTTTCCAAGCTCAACTTTAGTAAGTTTGTAATCTAATAGCTGCATTTCTTCAGGTGGCTTCTCAGCCAATGGCTCAGCTATCTCTGCATATCTCATTTTATTCTCATCTATCACCACCCGTGAGACCTTCTTTGCTTTCTTTGCAGCCCTGGATTTTGGTTTTGTAATTTGTTTGAAATCAAATATATTAGGAGAGATTTCCTGCTTTTTCCTTTTGGGCGTAATTGAACTCAGCCATGAGGGTAATTCTAATGAGCCTACATTAGAGACAACAACTGTGATTTCTGAAGAAACTGACTCTACCTGTACCATAGTTGTCACCTTAGGAGAAGTATCAGTTTGAATTGCAATAGGGATTTGCTCAGATGGCTGCACATGATTTATTTCTGTCATAAACTTATCAAAATTCAAAGCAGAAGTATCAATCTCAGATAGAGGAATGCTAGAAGTGGTCACATAAGAAAAATTATCATAAAAAATTCTCTCCAAATCCTCATGAAAAGTTCCAATAGGAATCTCCATATTAGTATCAATAGCTGTTCTTGATTCCATAGGATTTATAAATACATTTGTATCAATATCCGTAGGTATTTGGGGAATGTTGTATGCGGAGAATCTGAGACTGTTGAAGGAGGTGATCTTCATAAGTATCATCCTCATTATTATCAATGTGTATCTGCACCTGTGATGTTTCTTTCCCTTTTGTTGATACTTCTGATGGGGGAATTACCATTGCTCTGCTGACCCTTAATTTGATTCTTGTGCTAGAAGAAGAAGCACCTTCCTTAGTTTTATCTCTGATTTCAGATCTTTGCCTGACTGGACCAGCCAAATCATTCTTTGCATCACTTTTGATTTTGATGGTTTTGACATTATTATCCTTCAACCAAGCATTGGTATTAGCGAGGATGGGCTGAAAACGGTCAAGGATAGAATCACACTCCTTTTTAGACCATTGTGGGGACGGGAAAGGAGCTTCTGCAACTCTTTGTTCAATGTATTCTAGATCTAGGATTTCTCCATCATCTACCATCCCTTCAGGGATTTTGGTCAAGTTAAGATCCACAATTTGCTCTAAGGTAAGTCTCCTGTAATCTATCCTCCTTATATCTTCTTCAGTACGAAGATCCACCCAGATATCTTCAAGACGATGAACATGAGCAAAGGCCCTTTTGATTTTATCCTTCATCCCACGGTAATCAAAGTCTTCTCTTGCGATGAACTTCTTCAGCTTGATTTCTTGAAGCTCTGCATCCATTGCTTTGGCTTTTTGATAAGTGTTTAAAGAATACCGACCAATCTGTAATGGATTATGAGAAGAAATAGTAATACCCAACTTGTGACTAGCAAGTTGTATAGAATGTACCGCCATCAGCTGTCTTGCTAATTCCATCAGAAGAATTTTGTTAGTAGGGTATCGAGGTAACATGTATGGCTGTCCAATAAAACATCCAACTCTCATATAACTTATAAGTGAAAGTAGGAAACTGCAGAAGCAAGCAACTATATTCATTTACTTTCTCCCAGGCTGCTTCAGAAACTCTTCTAACTTTGAGTGATTTATCAAAGAGACACATAAAGTAACCGAAGAAAGCATCCTGTGCTCTTCTGTAATGATGCCTACTGGGTTTTAGAGTTAGCTATTCATAATATTCCCAGACTGGCACTAATGATCTGTTCCCTTTTGTAGAAAGACCAAGAAACTGTCTGAGAGATGCAGCAATATACACCAAATAAGAATTCATATAAAAGGTGTAGGTAGTATGAACCTGTGCCAATTGTCTACGTAGGTTGTCACTGATAAATTCTCCCCAGAAAATATGAGACTGTCCTTTCCTCATAACCACGATGTACTTGTATGTAAAGAACCGAACCAAATTTTTTCAATTTTTTCAATAACAGTTACAATGCAACATGCACCCGTTAAGGTTAGCCCAAAACCAAACTCTGTTAGAAAGTAACTCTACGCCAAGAATGCACACACAACTCAGGATGAGATTGGTGTTGACATATGGCGCCGAGGGTCGTTAGAAGCAACTGAAGGAAATACAATGCTGAAGGAAAGCTCAACACCAAGTATGTGCTCTCCAAACCCAAAGTGGGTATGGTGCTACCATATGGCGGAGAATCTATTGATAACGATACAATGCTGAAAGTAACTCAAACACCAAGAATGTGCACTCAAGACCCGTGATGGGTGAGGTGCTAACATATGGTGCCGAGAATCCAAATGCAATACAATGAAGACTGAGCAAGGGCCAGTCTCTTCCACAGCCATGGGAATTAAAATGAAACTTAGCAAGAAATAAAGTAGCTGACAGTACTACTGTGAAGCCTTACAAAATGATAGAACTCCTGCCAATATCAATGTATTTCAAGTGTCTCAATGTTGCAATATTAAAGAATGTCTCTCCAACTTTAAAGAACTCCCAACCATGAAAAACAAGC
>VDFB02207663.1:0-11359 GCA_007258455.2 Sequoia sempervirens | reverse complement strand
GAACTGCAGTTTCGTTGTGATAGGATGATCACATCGATACCATTCTCTTGTGCATGGTCTATAATTGTGCCTTGAGAGGCCTGATTCTAAATGCTAGTTGCATAATGCATTCAAGAAATCTGTTGTTGTGCAGATTGTTTTTTTTGTTGTGCTTGGCACTCTTGAGAGGAGTAAAAGATGGAAGAAAGAGTTATATCAGAATTTAATAAAGATAAGTTTCTTCATCCCTTCATTTTTGATTCCTTGATATATTTCTCTTATAGGTTGATTTATTTAATTCATGTTTTAATATTGTGCAAAAATTCTTATGTATTCATGCTATAACCTGAAATAGTAAACTTTGTATGATTCTAGCCTTGATATTCTTTGGATAATTATAAACTATTAGTAATCTCTTTTCTAAAATGCCTTCAGGACAATTCTACGAGCAAGGTGGTGATTAGAGATGAAAAGCTTGAGGCATCTTATGAGGAAGTCATGCCAACCAAAGAAATGATCAAGCGTGATGTCACAACTTGCAGCCATGGAACTGAGCTGGTGGTTAGAGGGAGTCCACTTCCGGAAGTTTTCTTTGCAAGTTCTAAAGCAGGGGTCAAGAGGGAGTTTTGTAACTCACTGAGAAGAAGTGAAGATTACTGTATTGCAAAGCTAGGTGCTAAATCCTTAGAAGATCCCTTCAGCTGCTGAGATCATAATTGCTCAAGACTATCATCTGGATTTGTCATTGGTAGCTCCGCAAACCTATTCAGAATAGTGAGATCTGAGATGAGGTCGAGGAGGACTATCTTGAACTCTCTTCAGTACCAAAGGTGTGTGCTGGAAAACATTTATCTAAGTCAAAGTGTTGCAGGCAATCTTGGACGAAGAGGTCAGAAGGTTGATGCAAGTGCCTGAAGATTTAGAGGGAGCCTGTTGAGCCTGAAGAAGATGATAATCTTGTTGCAGCAAAGCATATCCCGAGATACTTGCGTGGCACAGTTGGATATGGATTGAGATATTCTTCTCAAAGCTGGGACTCTGTAATGTCCTTCTCAAACCTCGATTCTTCTAGACCGCTGGTCTTTTCCGGAAACCCAAGGCTACTGAAGATAAATTAGGGTTTCCTATTTTTGAGGAGGTCATTGCTCGAGATGGTGGATTCAATGGCGATTCCTTCTGGTTTTAGGGCTTCAGGGTATGTCTTACTTTCAGATTCAGAGCATTTTCGGAATTTTTACCATTTTAGTAAATTCTATTTTGGCGCTGTGATGGTAGCAAAATTGACTTTCCTCTGACTCAAGTGGCGTGATTCGCCTTCGACTTCGTAATGCACTGGGAAGTCGAGTCACACTTAAAAATAAATTACTATACTTAAAATGTTATTTTATCACCTTGGCCTAGTCGAATGGACTTAATGTCGCTTTTAAAAGGTGGACTCAAAGGGTGGCGCCTTCATTAAGGTTATATTTGATATTTGGTGAATTTTCCAAAGTCAAAGGAAATTAATGTGGGCGCATTTATCAAGGTGATGTTTTAATTAAAATATGATTATTGAGCTAAAGGTGAAAAGGACGCCTTATTGAAGGAAAAGTTAGGGTTTGAGCGTGAGTTGGATTTTAGGGTTTCTTGAAGTCAAACGGAACTTATAAAAAGGAGTCTTGTGCATCATTTCTGCATCTTTGGTCTATGCTAATGTTATGCTGCCGAAACGGTTGCGGAATTGCTTCGAGGAATGAATGCCTCCTAGTCTGGGCTCGACTTCGTGCTTGAGAGATAGCACCTAGTGGAGAGGTTCGATTATTTAAGGGAATCCTTAAGGCTTGTGGAAGACATCTTCGTTGTTGCATCTCTATTTACTTCTCTGGTTGTATCGAAAGCAAGGTGTTGTTTAACATATTGCAAGCTGCTAGTTATATGATAAAAGTGCAGATCTGATTATGACAGTCCGAGAAATCTGCATCTTCTGATTTGGGTTTGGCATTGTGGTTAACTTAAAAGCTTGAAGCAGATTTATTGTTGAATGCACCAATTGAAAGGAATCTGATATCTTGACATTGCAGGCAATAATTATATATTGTAAACTGGCAGTAGTACTGACCAGTATTCTTTAATATTGCATTGTCATTATTTGTAATACTCGTCCTTGCTTCAGTACTAGTTTGAAATAGTTATAACTCCGCCCTATGGTAGCTACTTCCCATTCTGGGTGAGCAAGCACATTCTGGGTGTTGAGTAATTTCAGTATTCAGCATTTCATTTCAAGCTTGCTTTCAGTATTAGTTTGAAATAGTATAACTCCGCCCTATGGTAGCTACTTCCCATTCTGGGTGAGCAAGCACATTCTGGGTGTTGAGTAGTTTCAGTATTCAACATTTCATTTCAAGCTTTGTTTTCTGTAATCACTCCGTCATATGGTCGCCCCTCACTCCGCCTTGGATTGGGTAGCACATACTTGACGTTGAGTTCCCTTCTGTATCTAGAGTTTACTTACTTGCACGTTTCGGTTTATCCATCTAACCTTAACGGGTGCACTTGCTTGTAATGTTGTAATCGGGTTAATTGAAAAAACGAAAAAATTTGGCTTGGAATATTTCAGATCTGCTAAGATATCCCTCGCGGTACAGGAAGCGCTATCCGTAGTATTGAGTACAAATAGGGCCGAAAAGAAGCAAAATTTTGCATGGCAACCTCTGAAGTAAGCAGGGTTTCGTAAGCTCCTAGCAGGATTGTTTGGACAATCAATGGAGCCTACTATCATTCATTGTGATAATCAGAGTTGTGTGAAGCTTTCTGTCAATCCTGTGTTTCATGACAGATCCAAGCATGTTGAGATCAAGTACCACTATATCAGAGATATGGTACTGCGGAAGGCTGTACAGTTGAGGTACATTAGCACTGACGAGCAGACGGCAGATATTCTCACCAAGCCTCTCGCCAGGATAAAGTTTGTATAATTCCTCGTGACAAGTTTGGTATGTGGTGGAGAATCTAGCCTTGACCTAGTATGAGTCTCAGACGCGGAGTCTTGTTAATGCATTTCCAGGATCGAAGAATTGGAGGTGAAAGCCTTGTTTCCAATTCCTCCGAAATGAAGTCATGGTGGATGTCATGTGTGATTCCATGACAACATCAATGGAGAGAGTCCGTGATGATCTTCTTGTACTTGTGTTTCACCCTCTGGGAGAGCCATGGTGAAAGTCACGTTGAGGTGACAACATCACGCAAGTGATGAACACTAGTACTTACCAATTGATGGTTGATACCGAGACGATATCTAATATCACGTTGAGGTGATATCCTTCTCTCTTTATATCTGATTGCAGGCAATGATGAACCTCATATGGAGATGATTCGTATTGTGCAGCTGGAAGTCTCTCCCTAGCTGAGAGGGAGTGTTAATGATAGTGCAGCTTCAGTCGTTCCTTCCAGCTCAGCCCTATTGAGGAAACATAAATTAAATGATAGCCCGTTGGCTATTTAATTTATATTTATTGTTTTGTATTATCTTCATTTTACATTATGGCCGACATGAAAAGATATGAATTCATCTTGATCATTTATTAGAAGACATTTAATATTTGTTGTGGCCGACTTCCATTTATGAAGAGTCGTGATTTCTTGGGGCCGACATCATTTATGAATTGTAATTGTTTTGTATCTTGGCCGACCTCATAACTTGAACAGGTGCGACCTCTCTCACCTGTATATATACAAGGTCGCCATCCTCCATTGATTGATCAAGAAAGTTCAATTCATTCTCTCATTAAAGTGCGAGTTTCATCAAGAGCAGATTGCGAATTTCTGTAAGTGCGGATTTAGGTATCAAGGGAGGGCAGATTATTATCTGTCATTGCATCTAGTGTAGGTGCTGAATATTGGCCTTGTGATTGGCCTCATTGTAAAGCAAATTGTTGCCATTATTTATATAGAGAAGAGAGATCTTTGTTGCTGGGTTTTTCTCCCTCAAGTGGAGGGTTTTCCCAGGGTATCTGCTGTGTTATTGTGTCTGATTTGAATTAATTTTCTGTGCACTAAATCTGATCATTAGTTTTCAACATTATTCACCAATTTGGTGTGTATTGGAATCAGGTGATATAGTTTACCATTTTGGCATTAACACATTTTCACTTGTTATCAGTTAGTTTGGCTTAATTGGAATTCACATATCACTATTTGTTATTTTGGCATTAATTGATCTATGAATTTGAACTTAATGTAATTTGGTCGGCTAGCCACCAATTTCTTGCTAGTTATTACTTATTTTCCAATGCCCTCATTGCAAGGTTGCTAGGAGACTTATACTAGTACTGGTATGGGAGATTGGTATTGGTATCGGTACAACATTTTTTGAAAATAGGAGACGGGGGTACTTGGAGATGCCATTTTATTTAATATAAATAAAAAATAAAATATTTATAAATTAATAATTTATAGAAAATATCTTGACATTGAACTTTCAAAACAAGAGTAGTAGTAAAGTTTAACAATGTAACATTAACTTTAAAGTTTAAATACATGAATGTAGAAGACTAAAGCCCTCCAAAATTGTGACCTTTTGCTTAAGTTTTCACGTTATAAATTTTTTATGCTTTTAAGTTTCACTAGAGACGCCAAATTTTCTGTCGGGAGACGTTAGGAGACTTGGGAGACGGCAGGTCAAGTTTCCGAGCTGTTGGAGGCATTTCCTATGACATCTCTGGTACTAGAGACACGTACCAGTAACCGAGACACGCCTCAAGGGGCAGGAGACGCGTCTCCCGGCAACACTGCCTTATTGTAGTCTTCATATGCTCTCATTTTGTCTACATTGGAAATTTAGTGATAAGAAAGAGTTAGGATTTGAGTGATAGTAAATAGTTTTAGTGGATCTGAGCTATTCATCCTACTAAGGACTTTATAGAAGTATGGTCGTTGACCATTTTTAAGTGGATGTAAAATTTTTTGTTGACTTAATATCACCTATATGTGAGGTGATCAAATTTGTAGATTCAAACAATGGTGTAGGAGCACCTACAACTTGTTAACAAAATTTGAATACTTGAAGGCTTGTTAGGTGGTTAGTAGGTGAATCTAGGGGTGTGTTTAGTTTACTTATGTTAAATAAGGTCTTAAAGACCATTCTTTATGTAAGTGGGTGGATTTTGAGTCATTTAGGGTGGTATATCAAAAGTTGCACAAAAATGCAAAATGTTGTTAAACAAAAGTTGTCAAACTGCAATTTTAGGGAATATGAAGGGATTAGTATTTTAAAAGACAGGAAATTAGTTTGGTTGGTGGTTTTGAGGGAAGTCTGTTTATGGAAGCCTCTTTGAAGGCTCTAAATAAATGATGTTGAAAAATATTTGTAGCTGCATCTCCAAATCATTTTCAAAACAGGTCTTTTCTTTCACTGCAAAACTCTGATTTTAGGCTTAAGCTGAGCTTGTACCTAACCCGGCATAGGTTAAATCATCTGAATTTCTAGGATTCTAGTTGCGTACGAATTCTTTTCAGTTTCTTTAAACTACTTGGAGAGTCTGAACTCCTTTCGTGGGAAATTTTGTGGGAGACTTCTACTTTTCTCTTTGGAACTGCCTCTGTGCATTTAATCAGCAGCGCACCAGTTTGAAGATTAGATGATGTATCTAGCCATTCCAATTCCTACTATCCCAAAGCTGGTCTCAAATAGGAATTCAAGTATGGATCTGATGGTAGAGTAGAAAGTATTTCTGTGTTTTATGGAAGTGGTGTTTAATTGTGTCAGCAATGTTACCCTCTAGTACTCCAGGCTTTCCCGCTTTCTGTGAAATGAGGGTATTAATGTGTGGGTTTTGGCTCAAGTGAATCTACAATGGGATGGCTTTGCACTCATGGCCTGAAGAAATGCTGGAGGCTTTGATTGAGCCTTGGAAAGCCCCATTGTGTGTGGAGGATTGGGAATAAAACCCCAGAGGCTGCTAGGGCGGAGAATGAGGGTTTTATGGTACAATGTCCTAGAGGACTTGGATCAGTGTTTTGGCCAGTGAATTTGGAGTTTTGTATCATGATCTGTGACTATCAAAAGAGTTTGAGTGGTTATCTGATGTTTAGAAACTTCCTTTGAGAAAAAGGGCTAATTTAGTAGCCTAAAACAGGGGTATTGTGTTGGTTCTCTATGTTGTTACAAAGAAGTCCCTAGAAACCTTTTGGGGAAGTTGAGTTGGATTTGTGGGAAGACTTAATTGAGGTTTGTCAGGCCTTGGTACGACCTTCTCTAAAAGATAACTCCAAGTGTTGTGGTTTGAGGGCTAGTAGCCTATTGGTGAGGGTTGGAGTCAAATTGAGTGTTTTGAGTTCAAGGGCAGTTTTCGTTGTTTGATTTAGGTTATTTTGTGTTGGAGAGTGAGTATCAACCACCTTGCTTGCATCAGGTGGTATTAGAGCTTAGGGACAAGGTCTCTTGTTGGTGATTTGTTTGATTTTTGCAGGTTTGAAGAAAGTTGATTTGGAAGGTGAAAAGACAAATTGGTGAAGATGCCTCTGAAGGGTGTTGGTGCTGCTAGAGAGTTGTAGGATCTGAAAGAGAAGCATGCTAAGCTTTTGGAGTCACATAATGCAGTGTTGGCAAGGCTTGCTGCCTTGGAGACAAAGAAAATGAGAGATGAGAATGAAGAAAGTGAAACAGAGGAAGATGAAGAAGAATATGAGGATGTTGATGAAGAACTAGACCCTGAAGATCAGAGGATGGTGAAGATGCTCAAAGTAGTTAAAGGTGATTCTCATAAAGTAAAAGTTGATCTTCTTGTGTATGGTGGTAATTTAAATGAAGAAGAATTGCTTGATTGGATTGTTGCTATGGATAATTACTTTGAAAGTGAAGACATTTCAGATGAGCAGATGGTGAAGGTGGCAAAAACAGAACTCAAAGGTCATCCTCTTTTATGGTGGGACTATGAACAAGCAGAGAGGAGAAAACAAGGCAAATCAGGGATTACTTCTTGGGACAAGTTGGTGCAAAAACTGAAAGGTAAATTTGTTCCAAAAGATTATGAAGTTCAGTTGTATAAAAAGTTGCAAGGATTGAAACAAAAGGATCTAGATGTTAAGGCCTACATTGATGGATTTTACAAATTAAGCATAAGGTCAAGAAGGGATGAGGATGAGGCTGAAAAGGTGGCTAGATATCTAGGTGGTTTGAGATTTAATATACAAGATGAACTTGTTGCTAACCCAAAGACTGTTGAGGAATGTTTTCAATTAGCAATCAGGGTGGAGGAAAAGCTTAAAAGGAGACAAGAGAAATCAGTCAAAGGAAGAGGTGCTACTAGTGCAAGAGGGAGAGGAACAATCCCTACACCAAAGCAGCCATTGGAAGAAGAAGAAGGAGCAAATAAAGGTAAGGAGCAAGGTGTTGATACTAGGGGAGGTTTTAGAGGTAGATGAAGATTTAGTGGTGGAAGAGATTCTAATGTCTTTGTAGGGATATGTTATCATTGCAATGAATATGGTCATCCTGCATGGAAGTGTCCTGAAAGGGTTGGTAGTTCATCAAATGGTGAAAAGAGGATTGATAGGAGAGCACAAATCATTCAAGAAGAGGAGTGTGAAAGCAATCATTCTACAAGTTTGAGAGCTACTCCTGAAATAGGGGAAATGCTGATGATGAGGAAGACAGTATTGAAGGCAGCAAAAGAGGTAAAACCATTGTAAAGGAAGAGCCTCTTCAAAACTACATGTAAGTGCAAGAATAAGGTATGCGAGATTGTAATTGATTCTGATTCAACAGAAAACATGGTGTCTAGTGAGATGGTAAACAAATTGAATCTGCAAAAAGTACCTCACGAGTTGCCATATAAGGTGTCATGGTTGAGTGATGGTTAGTCTTTGTTGGTTAATGAAAAAGATGTGGTAGATTTCCAGATTGGAGGCTATAAAGATAGTGTAGTTTGTGATATTCTTCCCATGGATTGTTGTCACCTACTCCTAGGTAGACCTTGGCAATATGATAGGCGAGCCTTGTATGATGGAAGAGAGAACACATACACAATAGTGAAGGATGGTTGTAGGTTTGTTTTCACTCCTTTGGTGGAAGATGAGAAAGGTAAAGCAAAAGTGATTGTGTGGGAAAAAGGAACCTGTGAATGTTGTGGAAGAAGACAAAGGAATGGATACTTCAGACAGTTTAAGGTTTGAGAATACTGAGAAAGCAGGTAGGAAGGTTGATTTAGGTCTGTTGACAGTGAATTTGAATAAGAATGTTATGGTAGGATCCATTGTGTGTCTTTTGGTTGAGAGTAAGGGGGGTAGGCAGGAATTGAGAAAATACAGTGGAAGGAAGGAGTTCAGTGGAAGGACAAAATGAAGGACAGTGGAATGGACAGTGAAGAAGGGAGGAAGAGGATAAGGAAGGGACCGGATGGGGACATTTAAGTGCAAACAATGTCAAGAATGATGAAGAAGCAGGGCAGATCAGGAAGACTCAGTGGAAGGTGTTTTCAGATCAAAGAGCATATGGAGCAAAGATGGAGCATGGAAGAATAGAGATGAGGCACAACTCTTGTGGCAAGAGTTCTTTTTCTGTGGGGGTGTATGGTGCAGGAGCACCTACACCTTGTTAACAAAATTTGAATACTTGAGGCTTGTTAGGTGGTCAGTAGGTGAATCTAGGGGTGTGTTTAGTTTACTTATGTTAAATAAGTTCTAAAAGACCATTCTTTATGTAATTGGGTGGATTTTGAGTCATTTAAGGTGGTATATCAAAAGTTGCACAAAAATGCAAAATTTTGTTAAACAAAAGTTGTCAAACTACAGTTTTAGGGAATATGAAGGGATTAGTATTTTAAAAGACAGTTAGGAAGTTTTGTTGGTTATGTTTTGGAGGGAACAATTTTATATAGCCTCTTGAAGGCTCAAACAATGATGTTGAAAAAAAATATTGAAGGATTCCAAATCAATAAACAACATTTTTCTACTGCAAATCTCTGATTTCTGTGCTTTGTTGCTTCTGTACAAACCCATACAGGGTTACAATCATCTGAATTTCTTAGGATTCTGTTGTGGCATGAATTAGCTTTCTTTTAAATCCATTTTGAGAGTCTAACTTCAAATTTTGTGGGAGATTTCTTTACTTTTCTGGAACTGCCTGTGACAGACCAGTGAAGGCACTGTTTGAAGATTAGATGATGTAATTAGCCATTCCATCTACTGTCCCAGTTTGTGTCTCGATGGAATGGCATGATCTGATGGTAGAGTAGGTATTTCTGTGTTTTAGAGTGGAAGTGAAGCGAATTGTAAGTTGTGGAATGTTACCCTAGGGTACAATTCTGTGTTTTCCATGTGAAATGAGGGTATTAATGTGGGGTTTTGTCATAATATTGGTGAATCTGTCAATGGGATGGTTTTGTGACCATGTGCAGAGTATTTGAAGAATGTTGGATGCTTTGATTGAGTTTGGAAAGCCCGGGTATTGTGAGATTGAATAAACCCTAGAGTTTTGTAAGGAGAATGAGGGTTTTATGGTACAACGTCCTAGAGGACTTGGATCAGTGTTTTGGCCAGTGAATTTGGAGTTTTGTATCATGATTTGTGACTGTCAAAAGAGTTTGAGTGGTTATTTGATGTTTAGAAGACACTTCCTTTGAGAAAAAAGGGCTAATTTAGTAGCCTAAAATAGGGGTATTGTGTTGGTTCTCTATGTTGTTACAAAGAAGTCCCTAGAAACCTTTTGGGGAAGTTGAGTTGGATTTGTGGGAAGACTTAATTGAGGTTTGTCAGGCCTTGGTACGACCTTCTCTAAAAGATAACTCCAAGTGTTGTGGTTTGAGGGCTAGTAGCCTATTGGTGAGGTTTGAGTCAAATTGAGTGTTTTGAGTTCAAGGGCAGTTTTCGTTGTTTGATTTAGGTTATTTTGTGTTGGAGAGTGAGTATCAACCACCTTGCTTGCATCAAACAAGCCATGTTTGGGAGAAATTTATGAAAAAATGGATTCTATGTGTGAAAGAATTTAAGAAAGTAATAGATGTTAAGAGATATTTCTCTATATCCTTTGATAGAAGAAAAGGTACATGGAAGATGGAACAATCTTAACACACTCCTTCATTGTGTTGCATATGCTTTAAATCCTAAGTGGAATGATACAAAAGTGACCAAGAAGAGGTCTCCATATGAGGATAGAGGGGTAATGAAGGGTTCTTGTGTTGTGGAAAATAGTTATGGCCAAGGTGAGGATGTTTTAAGTATTAGAACTAAGTGGAATAAGTTTTCTTGTGGGAAAAATATTTTTTCTTCTATAGAAACCTTATATGCATTTAAAGAAAGAACCTATAGAGTGGTGATGGAACCTTAGAGGTGAAACACCGAAATTGCAATTACTTGGAATAAAAATGCTCTCACTAGTATCCAACTCTTCATCTTGTCAGAGGAATTGGAGTACTTATGGTTTCATTCGTTCACTGAAGATAAACCAATTAGGGTTCAAGAAAGCAAAGAACCTATCTTACATTCATAGCTCACTTAGCCTTCTCTTTTGTGTACACCTTGGGTTTGTTGTCACATGAAGTCGCACCTTGCTGAACATAGGCTCAACATTCCAATGACACAGTGGAACTAACCTCAAGGTGTGGGACCCTGCAGTTGAGGTTAGATCCCTAGAGAAGGTTGGTTTCCTCTCCCAAACTAGTGCGAAAATGTTGGTCAAACCTAGCATATGAAATCGTATCACTAACTTTATTCTACCAACTCACAGAGGAAAAGGAAGAGAAAAAAAATGCATAAAAAGGGGAAGGGGAGGTGATACACCTAAATTAGAGTTGTTTCTTCCCGCCTAGACCAACACCATGCATTAATGGAAACCGTTAGAAGGATGTACATAGTTCTCTATTCTATCAATTCTCAAAGGTACATATGGAGGTTAGGGTTTGACAAGATACTGGAAGGAAAGGAAAGATTCACAATCAACACTTGCAAACAAAGTTAACACAACATATAGACATAGAAAATGACAAAAATACATTTAGACATGAAAGAGATCTACACAACATATCCAAAGGAGAGAAGAGGTGAAATGACAAATTTCATTAATACAAAGGCATGAGCCTGTTTACAATTGTAGAATGCATAGAACTATGATGTTTGCTAGAGAAATTGGGAAGAAACCTATGTTACCGGATTCGCTAGTATAGGCCCCGGGTTCGGGTCCGGTTCGAATCGGGTCCGGAATTCGGGTCCGGTTCGATACAATTCGCCCTGGGTCCGGATTTTGGACTGTGGGTTCGGCCAGGGTCCGGACCCATGACTGTGGGTCCGGACAGGGTTCGAAATTTTCGAACCCGGTTAGAACCCGGGTTCAATTCCGCGCCTGGGCGCGTTTTTCCAAAAGTAAATGGTTCTAACTTAATAATTCAACTATAGTAATCAGAAGAAG
>VDFB02207662.1:0-15093 GCA_007258455.2 Sequoia sempervirens | reverse complement strand
CCCACAAAGCATTAACCACCTTCCAAATACCCTAAAAAAACTTAAAAGTTCATTAGATCAACAAATTCTTCATCATTTTGACAAATCTCACCATCTAGCCTTCAAATTCACAAGGAAAATTGACTTTTCCAGCCTTAGGCATCACTCCTACTCACTCAAATGAGCACATGTGCACAAAATAGACACCCAAAAATTTAAATCTACCTATTATGATCCATTCCATTGAGTTACAATACCTATAGAAGGTGGAATGGATCAAGCTTGCATTCTTTGTACTCTCAAACCCTTAATTTCTGAGTCACACAGTCAGTCTTTGAAAATCTACTCTTAAACCCACAAAACTAAATGGTTAAGCCTCCAATCTGATGGAAATCATAGTAGAATCACTCCACTATCATTCCAAATTCATTTCATGCCACAATATTCACTGTACGGACTATTTATTGCCAACAAAGTTCAAAAAAATGGGGAAAAATGTTGAAACAACAAAAGATTTCATTCAAATTTTCAAATGGAGTCATGCCAACCTCCCTCCAACATTTACATGGCCTTTTTTAAAGGCACTCCTACCTATACAACTACCTAAAACCACCTTACTACTTTTAACTTTATATTGCCATCTTATAGGTTTTTTCATGTTTATGCCATTGAAGGCTTCATTCCATCATATTGACAACATTTTCCAAGACATGGAAACTTCATAAAATTATCAACCTAACATGACTCAAAACACTTCCTAATGGTCTTTTGAGACCTTATTACATCACATTCATGATTACAAAGAAAAAATTCATCACTTGACCACCTAATGGTCCTAGCTATCCTTGGTGCTCTTGCACCATACATCCGGCCATGAAAGCTTACCAAGTCTCTTGGATTTCTGCAACACCTTGACTTGCAATAAATCTCTGATGATCCTCCTTGTTCCTGGAATTTCTCCCTCTCGCCTTCATATTTTTCTTAGGCTTGGCCTTGTCCTTGAAAAACAATTCCTCTCTTGACTGATCACCTTGAACCTATAGCTTCCTGCTTTATCCTATCATCCATGGCTGCATCTAATTGCTCCTAACTTGTTCCATGGTGTCACTTACTTCCAAACAGTCCACTCTTTGTCCTTTTATTTTTCACCCTTATCTTCACCTCCATCAACATGATCATGAAAAAAAGGAAGTAATAAATCACTCCTTGCAATATTTTCCTCTTATCCATCCTCTTCACCATTTGCTTCAGGTTCTCCCATCTAGGAGCCATTTCCACAAGTACAAACAATTTCCACATCGGTACTCTTACCCATCTAGGACCATCCACTATCGTAGCCTCATCTTTTTCTTTCTTCTCCATTTCATTTGTAGATCCCACTCTCACCTTTCCTTTAGCCTTCACTTGACCAACCTTTATAAACTTCTCTTCCTTAGTCTCTTCCATCTTTGAGTCATTCAAACACTTTGTATTTGCAATTTCACCTTTTATGGTGACTGCACCTTCTACAAACTTTGTCTTAGACATTTCTTTTGCTTTTTTCCATTCCACTTGATGCATCACATCCTCTAATCTCTTATCCTCCACTGAACTCTTTTCCAACACTGTATTTTCAGGCTCTTTATCTTCTTGTCCCTTTAGTGGACCACTTACTGCATCTACCATGCTTTCCACACACTTATCTTTATCCTCAACTATCATACATTCTTCCACTGGCCTTTTATCTAGGTTCTTTGAACCTTCCATTTTTATGACCTGCATCAATTTTTTTTTCTTGTCTTCTTTTTTTTTCCCCCTACATGGGTTCTTTGCATCTAGACTTTGAATCAAATCTCCCTTTACCTCTGTATCTTCTGATTTAAATGTCACTGTTTCTACAATGCTTGTTTGCTCCTTGTCTCTCTTTATCTGCAAGGGATGCAACACTTCCCCTATCATAATTTCTTTATTATTGACAAGCCCTTCATGGATTTCCTCAATCCATCCACACTCTTTTACCTCTTCCTTCTTTCCCTTTGCCTCTGAGACCTTCCAATCATGTGATCTTCCATCTTGTTTGTCATTAGTCTATTGCTTTCCATGTTGCCCTTTCATTGGAAAATCCATCTCTTCCACCATGACCTTACTAAGCCATTCTCGCCTCTTCTCCATCTTGTCTCCACCTATCTTTCCTTTTCCTTGCATTAGGGTCTCTGCCCCAAGGTTCTTCACCTCACATTTCTTTTCATCAGGTCTGCATACCTCTATTTTGACAGTATTAGATTGTCCTACACCTGTTCCTACCTTTTCTTGACTGAAATCAATCCTTTTCTTGTCTCCAACTTGCTTTGCAAACATGTCTAGATCCTGTATAAAGCATTCCCTTTCTCTTATCACTAGAACTCTAGCACTTGGTGGAAGAGGAAGAAAGATGACTAGAACTCTAGAGGCCTACCATACTATATTTTGGTATTGAACCATGAGAGTAGATGAGAGATTTGATATCATGTATCAAAACATTAAGCTTGCATTATTCCAACCAACAGAGAAGGAGATGATTACTTTGCTTCATTTTCATTTGCATAAGCATATCAAGGCATGGGAACCA
This sequence comes from Sequoia sempervirens, assembly GCA_007258455.2. Taxonomy (NCBI): domain Eukaryota; kingdom Viridiplantae; phylum Streptophyta; class Pinopsida; order Cupressales; family Cupressaceae; genus Sequoia; species Sequoia sempervirens. Next base: position 12,527 of record VDFB02207662.1, on the reverse strand, counting down.
AGAAGATGAAGGATGTTTAGTTTTATGTGGAGGTAATGGATGTGGTCCAAAATTTAAGAGGGTCAAGAAGGTCAATGAATGATCTTGATGAAATTGAGGAAGAACAACAAGAGAGGGTCAAGAAAAATAAAATCAATACAAAGTTTCAAGGTTTTGTCAAGCGAGTAAGAGAGCTATGGGAGCAGCCTCATCTAAAAGATTTTGAACTAGACTTTGATATGTACCATTTAGAGAGATTGGTTTTCATAGAGTTAACCTTGAGAGAGTAGGTGTTGTCAAATAAATTTTGCACCCTTGCTAAGCTATCAACTGTAGCAACCTATTGACACATGGGAACACTTTGAGGTTGTGGGTGACCTGGGAATGAAGTGGACCTCTAGATTATGAGCTAGTTCCCCTTAAGATATCTTGAGAAAACTAAAGACTGATAAGGAAAAGAGTAAGAAGGATATACTTGAATTTAAAACCTATCACTAACAGGTGATACACCAAAGATAAAAATGTGACAATACTGTAGAAAACTCACATAAAATCTCAATAGAGCTAAACAATCTCACAATACAGAGTTTTATGTTTATAAAAAATGAGTCTATGTAAGGTTCTGACTATTCTAATGCTTAACACAAGGAAAACAAAGATGTTTTCATAGATATAAACGCAATAGAAAGAGACCACTAACATAAACCAGCTTTATGACATAATATTCTTTGCATCCAGTATTGAAGGAATCTGATAAAATAAAGGATAACACATAATTTTATCATGTAACTCACAACTGGTCACTAAAACAACAAAGAAAATTTGTGAAGGAAATGAATTTCTCTTGAGAAAATAAGGAGTCTATGTGTTACAGATCTATAGTATTTATGAAAATGAGTTACAAAGGCTAAGTAATGCTCTTTCAACAATCTCCTAACCAAGAAATGCTTTACAAAAAGGAAAAAATGCCATATATACCAAAGAGTGTCGGCCCTTGCCCTAGGGTTTTTACAAAAATATTAGTTGACATCTGGGCACGTCGGCCCCTTGCCCCCTTAGGGTTTAAAAAAATATCAGTTGGCTGAAATATCTGCCCCCAGATCTTTTCAAATGGAGTTACTTTTGTATTGAATGCATATCCCCGCTGTCCATGATTGAGCCTCCCATTTCTGCTTGCTTTAAATTCTCTAAAGCATTATCATTAATGCGGATGTCCCCTTACCAGTAGCGATCCAAGCTATCACCATGACTCATGCTTTCTTCTTCTTCATATTTCTTCTTGCTCCAAATCTTTCAGCAAGTTGACCCCCTTCAAGAAGTAGCATCAGATTTACCTGCTAGATCCAAATGCCATTGCTTCGCTGAGCCGACCCATGCCATGCACATTCTGTTGATCTTCTTCATAGGGGGATTCAAATAGTCAAATGGCTCATGGTCCATCCTTAGCTCTCTCTAATTGATCAAACTCGTGCCACATAGATTCCTAGGTGGTCAAATGTTGCCTCATTAGAGTTGCATGTTGGTGAGACACTAACTATGTCTCCTCGATGCAATTATGCCCCTCAAAAACTATCGGCAAGACATATGACGTTTGGAAAGACATCATAGTGAGCGGCCGGAGTTATATCGTTATCACAAAATTTTTCATCAAGACCATCTCTATTAGCTGGAGTCCATAGCGAGGCCTAATACGGATCCATCACTATCAACAAGACACCACTAGGTTGGCGGGACTTCAAAGCAAACTTCTCCATTTTTCCCAAGCTCAGTTCATTTCGGCAAGACCCCTTCTTGGTCAGTGAGACCTTTCCCCAAGATCTCCATTTCGTCAAGATATTATCAGGTCGGCAGGACCTCTCCCTGAAGGTAAACAACTCACCCTGACATCGAACTTGTGAACAACTTTCAGCATGACTCCCACCAGTTAGGAAGACTTCACAGCGGGCGGCAAGAGTCTTACTGATGTCCCGTTCTATTTAGGCAAGACAACCGAGCATAGGCAATACATCACGCCAAACTTACAAACTTTTAGAAAAAAATTTACTTCGTCACTGAGACATCTCTGTGAGCTTAACATTACATTGAGAGTTTCACTCTTCGGTGAGACTTCGTTTGATCGGCAGGACCTTATGGCAAAGGAAAACTCCTTCGGCGAGCTCATTTCATCATCTGTCACCAAGACCCTATCGGGTCAGCAAGATCTCTTAGCAACCTCTTCAATGCTTCTTGAGCTGAAACCCCTCGATGGAGTCAAAGTCAGGATGAGGTCCAAAATAGGGACCGGAGATAGAATGGGGCAAAACAAAAGAGTCGGCAGAATTGGAACTGGAGCCAAATCCGAACCTGAAACTTTTCCAAAGTTTAAAGTTCGGATTCTATTCCAATCCCGCCCTCGAAAAATTACAAGGCATGAAGGGGGAAAGAAAACACAAGGAAGAACAAAGAGGGGAAGACATCCCTTGACCACTGGCAGCGAAAAAGCAAAGAAAAGAAGGGCGAAACCGGGATCGAAACTGGAACAAAAATAGGAACTGGAACTTTTGGAAAAGTTCCAAGTTTGGTTTTAGTTCCAGTCCCGAGTCCGGTAAAATGAAGAAAGTGCCTAAGGAAAAGAAAACCCAAGGCACACAAAAACAAAGACCAAAGGATGTCAAAACATAAATGGGATCGGAACGAAGACCGATCTCGGGCAAAACACACTGGGGGCAGAACCAGAACAGAAATAGGAACTGGAAATTTTGGAAAAGTTCCAAGTTCGGTTTCAGTCCCGATCCCAGGTCCGCCAAAACACAAGAAAAATGGGAAAAAAGGAAAGAAGAAAGAAACAAAGGGAAAAAACCAGCCCACGGTCAAACGCAAGGTCAAAGAAGAAAACAAAATGCACATAAGTGCGGAACCGGAACCGGAACCAGAACAAAAATGAAAACTGGAACTTTTGAAAAGTTCCAATGTTTGGTTTTGGTCCGGCTTTGCCTCCAATAGAACAAAAAGAAAAAGGGCCCAAGGAAAACAAAACAAAAAGGGGAAAAACAAGGTGAAAACAAGATGAAGACCCACCTAAAACTGAATACCTGCACGTTGGGCTCAACCCTTGTGGGAGCCACATTTAATCCATGTGCTGAATTTTTAAAACACAACTTTCCCCCCACAACTACACAAGAAGCAAACAAGTTAGAAAAAATGTAACCTGGATGAAAATGTTCCTCCAGTTGGCCTTCACGGACACTCAAAAACATAGGTTACCTTGCCTGATTGAGCCCGTAGGTGAAAATTTGGTAATAGTAGGACGGGAAAAAGGAATTTGATATGGCTATTGCTTTCAAAGTCTTCAAGCGGGATGTACTCCGCATTGACGCCATTCCTTAATCTTCACTTGATGGCATCAAGGAATGGATGAACTCCATGGTTATAAAGTATTATGAAAGCATAATGAACTTGTACTAGTAGCCAATTTTGAAGACTATTACTGATGATTCAAAGCACATCAACCATGTGGTACAGATGATTAAATCCCAAAGATGATTTGTAGTAATGAAAGAGTTTGAAAAGGTGGAGAGAGCTGCATTGGTGACTTAGGAGAAAGTTTAGCTTTCAAAAAACAAAGCCAATTAGACTGGGAGATGTGTGGACCGAGCCAACATTGGGTGGAAGAGGAAGAAAGATGACTGGAACTCTGGAGGACCACCACACTGGATTTCAATATTCAACCATGAGAGCAGAAGAGAGAGTTGATATCATGTATCAAAACATTAAGCATGCATTCTTCCAGCCAACGAAGAAGGAGATGATTACTTTGCTTCATTTTCATTTGCATAACCATATCAAGGCATGGGAAGCAAGAAGACCAAGGATGCTGAGTTTTATGTGGAGGTAATGGATGTGGTCCAAACTTTAGGAGGGACAAGAAGGTTGTAGTATGATTGGTGCAGGAGAACCATTCAATAGGTTTTGTTCATCAAGAAAAATAAGGAGTAGAATATCATCAATTTACTAAAACCGGCCCAAACATGTATATTTGAAGTTTTTGAGTCAATAAAAATGGATTTTTGACCCATTCCTCTTTCTGTAGCCTTTGTAACTTGAGGAATGGGTCTACACTAACATTATTAAGGTGTGGGAATGATGTGTTTGTGTTGGGGAGGTCTGAAAGTGAGATGGGTATGAAACACATGTGTAAAAGTGATTTTTCTTTAAGAAAAATGGTGGTTTTGAAGAGTTAAATTGTGTTTTTGTGTAGGGAAGCATTATTTTATAATTGTTTAAGCTTTTTTAGGGTATTAGAAACTTTTTTGAGTAATTTATAGGTTGTGGTTAGCTTTGGAAGTATCATTTTCAATAAACCCCTAGGGTTTAGGCTACAATAGAGGGTTTTGTGGTTTACCCATTGTACGGTGGTATAACTGAGATTTAATTATGGATTTTGAAGTTTTGATACCTTAGAATTTCTTCCCCAAGAGTTGGTAAGGTTTGGATAAGTTTAGAGTATAGACCCTTTGTTCAACTGGATCGATCCCTTAAGGGTCGAAAGGGAAAAATGGCTGCAAACTTTAGCATGAGGTTACTCGGACACCATGATTCTTAGAAACTTCTCGTCTAATCTGATGGGATCATGTTGGCCCCCTCTACAATAATCTCTCTCGGTTTTTTTTAATATCGGAGTGGTTTTCCCGTGGTGTTCAGATTTCAGTTGATGGAAAAAGTGTCAAATGGAAGTAGTGAAAAGTTGCCAAGTGGTGCAACTTTCATTTTGCAACTTGTGTGACCAAACAGACTATTCCAACACATCTGAATAGGAATTTTTACGCTAGGAATGGTCCTCTTTCACACCCAAAAATGCGGAATCACTCCGAAATACATTCAATCAGATCGATCCCTTAAGGGTCCAAAGGGAAAAATGGCTGCAAACTTCAGCATGAGGTTATTTGGACACCGTGACGCTTATAAACTACTCGTCTAATTCCATGGGATTGTGTTGGGCCCATCTACAATAAACTCTATTAGTTTTTGTTATCTCAGAGTGGTTTTCCCATGGTGTCTAGATTTTAGTTGATGGAAAAAGTGTCAAATGGAAGCAGTGAAAAGTTTCCAAGTGGTGCAATTTTCGTTCTGCAACTTGTGTGCCCAAAAAAACTATTTCAACGCATCTGAATAGAAATTTTTACACTAGGAATGGTCCTCTTTCACACCCAAACATGCGAAATTTCTCCAAACTACGTTCAATCAGATTGATCCCTTAAGGGTCTAAAGGGCAAAATGGCTGCAAACTTCAGCATGAGGTTACCAGGACACCGTGATGCTTAGAAACTTATTGTTTAATCCTATGGGATCAATTTGGGCCCCTCAACAATAACCTCTCTTGGTTTACGTTATCTCAGAGTGGTTTTCCCGTGGTGTCAAAGTTTCAGTTGATGAAAAAAGTGTCAAATGGAAGTAGTGGAGAGTTGCAAAGTGGTGCAACTTTCATTCTGCAACTCGTGTGACCAAACAGACTATTTCAACACATCCAAATAGGCATGTTTACGCTAGTCATGGTCCTCTTTCACACCCAAACATGCAGAATCACTCCGAGCTACGTTCAACTAGATCAATCCCATAAGGGTCCAAAGGGAAAAATGGCTACAAACCTAAACATGAGGTTATTCAGACACCGTGATGCTTAGAAACTTCTCGTTTGATCCCATGGGATTGTGTTAGGTCCATCTACAATAACCTCTCTCAATTTTCATTATCTCACAGTGGTTTTTCCGTGGTGTCCAGATTTTAGTTGATGGAAAAAGTGTCAAATGGAAGTAGTGAAAAGTTGCCAAGTGGTGCAACTTTCGTTCTGCAACTCGTGTGACCAAACAGACTATTCCAATGCATTTGAATAGGCATGTTTACATAGGAATGGTCCTCTTTTTCTCCCAAACATGCGGAATCACTCCGAACTACATTCAACCAGATCAATCCCTTAAGGGTCCAAAGGGCAAAATGACTGCAAACTTCACCATGAGGTTACTAGAACACTGTGATGCTTAGAAACTTCTCATCTAATCCTATGGTATCATGTTGGGCCCCTATATAATAACCTCTCTCAGTTTACATTATGTTAGAGTGGTTTTCCCATGGTTTCAAAGTTTCAGTTGATGAAAAAAGTGTCAAATGGAAGTAGTGGAAAGTTGCAAAGTGGTGCAAGTTCTATTCTACAACTCATGTGACCAAACGAACTATTCCAACACATTTGAATAGGCATGTTTACACTCGGCATGGTCCTCTTTCACACCCAAACATGCGGAATCGCTCCGAGCTATGTTCAATAGGATTGATCCCTTAAGGGTCCATAGGGAAAAATCACTGCAAACTTCAGCATGAGGTTACTCAGACACCGTGATGCTTAGAAAATTCTCGTCTAATCCCATGGGATTACGTTGGGCCCCTCTACAATAACCTCTCTCAATTTTTGTTATCTCGGAGTGGTTTTCCTGTGGTATCCAAATTTCAGTTGATGGAAAAAGTGTCAAATGGAAGCAATGGAAAGTTGCAAAGTGGTGTAACTTTCATTCTGCAACTCGTGTGACCAAATGGACTATTCCAACATATTTGAATAGGCATGTTCATGCTAGGCATGGTCCTCTTTCTCACCCAAACATGCTGGTTTGGCCAAAATTTTTTGGAGGGGGATTCAGTTTGTTTTGGGTTTGTTGGTACAAAAAATATGTAGAAAACAAATATATATCTATGCAACTTAGAAGCATGAATTAGGATTAGAATATCACATATCATCATATAAACAACAAAATCACCATAAACTTGAATTTCATTTAAAACAATAAAATTGGCAAAAAAAAAAGTGTTTATAACCTGCAAAAAAAATTGAATAAAATCACACTAATTTTCACGTGAAAAAAACCATGAGACCATAGCTTGTTGCTTACTATTATGCTTTGATATATTTTTTCCAAGCATCCATAGCTTGTTCGAAATTACTTTTTAAGTCTTTTAGCTACAGCAGAAAGGTAGTGAATTGTTTGATAAAATGCTTTGGTAGACATGTATGGAAAAATGTGGTAGCATAGACAAGGCAGTGAACTCTTTGAAAAAATGCCTCAAAGAAATGAGGTCTCATGGTGATGGAATGGCATGATGAATTCCATGACAAGAAAATTGTTGTGGATTGTCATGGAATTCCACCACCATTGAGACCACATTTCTTTGAGGCTTTTATTCAAACAGTTCGCTGCCTTGTCTATGCTATTGCTTATTAAATTATGCTTTGATAGATTTTTTCCAAGCATCCATAGCTTGTTTGGAAGCATCTATTTTAGTATTTTAGCCATAGGATCAAGGAGGGGAAATGTTTGATAAAATGCTTTGGTAAAAACGTATGAAAAATGTGGTAGCATAGACAAGGCAACAAACTGTTTGAAAAATGCCTCAAAGAAATGTGGTATCATGGTGATGGAATGCCATGAAAAGAAAATTTCTATGGATTGTCATGGCTTTCCACCACCATTGAGACCAAATTTCTTTGAGGCTTTTATTCAAATAGTTCGCTGCCTTGTCTATGCTATTGCTTATTAAATTATTCTTTTTGTTTGGAAGCACCTATTTTAGGATTTTAGCCATAGTAGCAAGGAGGTGAACTATTTTATAAAATGCTTTGGTAAACATGTATGAAAGTCGAAGATAGATTAAAGGTGCTGAATCGCTTAAAATGTTCGAAGAAATCGTGGTTCATGGTGATGGAATGCCATGACAAGAAAATTGCTATAGATTGTCATGGCATTCCACCACCATTGAGACCACATTTCTTGAGGCTTTTATTCAACCAGTCATGTCTTGTCTATGCTATTGCTTATTAAATTATGCTTGATATATTTTTTTCCAAGCATCAATAGCTTGTTTTGGAAGCACCTCTTTAGATTTTAGCCATAGCAGCAAGGGAGGTGAACTGCTTTGATAAAATGCTTTTGGTAAACATGTATGAAAAATGTGGTAGTATAGACAAGGCAACAAACCTGCTTGGAAAAAATGCCTCAAAGAAATGTGGTCTCATGGTGATAAATGCCATGAATTTTCATAGCTTGTTTGAAAGCACCTTGTTTTAGGCTTTTAGCCATAGTAGTAAAGGGGCAATGAACTATTTGATAAAATGCTTTGATAGACATAAACGGTGGGTCAGGGAAGCAGATAGAAATAGCAGGATCCTTGGAAAATGCTCAATGAATTATGAGATGGAATTCCATGACAATCAAAAGCATTTGATTGTCATGGCATTCCATCACAATGAGACCTCATTTCTTTGAGGCATTTTTTCAAAGAGTTCACCGCCTTGTCTATGATATTGCTTACTATTATGCTTTTGATAGATTTTTTCCAAGCATCCATAGCTTGTTCGAAAGCACTTGTTTTAGGCTTTCAGCCATAACAACAAGGCAACACTTGAACTGTTTGATAAAATGCTTTGGTAGACATGTATCAAAATGTGGTAGTATAGACAAGGCAAAGGAATTGTTTGGAAAAAATGCCTCAAAGAAATGTGGTTGGTCTCATAGAATTCCATGACAAGCAAATGCAATTGGGAACTTCTCCTAGTTATTAGTTATGGAATGGCAATTGTATTAACTGCTAGGGTTGACTTTGTAAAAACTATATTGTAATTGAAATTTTGTCATCTATTAGCATCTAGTTATTAGTTATGCAATGTGAAGCAATGCTTTGAGTTTGAAATATGTGCAATGCAATGTAATCAACGATATGAATATAAACTACAAAAATCTATTTTTACAATTTATTAGTTAAACTCTTTATTTTATTTTCTCTCTATATCTCTATGCTATGGAAATGCCTTTAATTTTTTTTTTTTTTATCTCAGATTGTTCTACTTTTTTTACCTTTTTTTTTAAATCTGAATTTTTTCCAATTTTTTCTAGACTTTTTCCCAATTTTTTCAAAGAATCTTATACTTTTGGTTTGCCAATTTTTTCCCCAAAAGATTTTTGCTGCTATGGTATAAACACTTATCTTTTTGTAATATCAAGGATACTTTTTCAAACTTCCATGCATTGCTAATCTAATAGGAAAAGTCTTTTGCCTAATCTGTATGCAGCCATGCTTTTGACATTGTCAAAAAGAGCAAATATGGACATCATCGATAAAAAAGAGTTGTATTAACAAAATAGCCATGTACACATACATCAATATATGTCGATATAAGTATAAAATATAGTTACAAAATAGCCATATAGGCTTATGCTTGAATGCCATATAGGCATACAATGTCAAATATATCCAATACAAGATATGTACAAAATTGCCATGTCTAGGCATACAAGAAAGGGCTCTGGAATCAAAATTAATTTCTCTCCATGCTTTGGAAATAAATTCTTTCCCTTTGTTTGGCGATCTAATGGCGATATGTCCATTTGTCATTTATGCTATGCTCGAGGAGTGCTCTTGCTCCTCCTCCTATAGTTTAGCTCCTGGTGAAGTCTTAACTGTTAGAATAAGAAGTAAAGACATTAATATATAGAAATTACATTAGAAGAAATGATATATTTAACAAAATAATCACTTATTGCCATCTCATGATCACTCTCCATGATGGAAATATTTTCATGTCGATGCTCAGGCGTGCTCAAGCCTTGTATAAACCATCCAAATAGGAATTAAACTGTGAATCAATAATGGTTTGATTTTTCACTAGAACTAACATCTATAACAACAAATGTAAATTGAAATTTAGTAATTTTCCTCATACCTCCTCTATCAGAGCCATGGAGGATTGTATAGCAGATGAAACACCGATATCCATTACCCTTGTAACATTTGGAGGTGTTCGCACAACCAACATTTGAAAACAAAAAAACAAATTATTCAATCACAAAAAAGTTATAATAGCGAGATCCACGTCATGACTTATAATGTATGAGATCTAATGAGAAATTTTTTGAGTACAAGTATTAAACTATATATTTCTAGTAGGCCTTGGCACTTTGATAGGAAGAACAAGCATGATGGGGAGAAGAACACATACTCCATTGTGAAGGATGGGAAGACTTACAACCTTTCACCTCTCCTAGAAGAAGACAAGGCAAAGCATGAAGGGCCTAGTGTTTTGATGGTGGGTGAGAAGGAGTTCATGAAGACCTTGAATGAAGGAGGAGGAATAGGATTCTTCTTGATTATGAAGCCAAAAAGTGAAGTAGATCTGCCCACAAAGAAGGAAGATGCACCAAACGAAGTCCAAGAGTTGTTGGAAAGGTACAAGGACATAACGGTGAATGAATTACCTAGTTCCCTACCTCCCATTAGGGATATAAGCCACCATATTGATTTGATTCCAGGGGATACATTTCCCAATAAGGCTGCATACAAGATGACACCTGCTCAAAATGAGGAGATTGCAAGACAAGTGCAAGATTTGATGGATAAAGGGCTAGTGAGGAAGAGTTTGAGCCCATGTGTTGTTCCTACTATCCTAGCACCAAGGAAGGATGGGAATTGGATGCTTTGCACTAATTCAAGAGCTATTAATAGGATTGTGCAATCAGATATAGGCTCTCGATGCCAATAATGGAGGACCTCATGGATTGTCTATCAAGAGCATCTTAATTTTCCAAGATTGATCTAAAGAGAGGGTACCATTAGATAAGGATTAGAGAGGGGGATGAATGGAAGACAACTTTTAAGACTAATGTAGGGCTCTATGATTGGTTGGTGATGCCCATTGGGTTATCAAATGCCCCTAGTACATTTACGCGCCTTATGAATGAGGTATTGAGACCTTTCATTGGAAAGTTTTTTGTAGTTTATTTAGATGACATCCTTGTGTTTATCAAGTCTAAAGGAGAACATTTGAAGCACCTTGACATGGTACTAAGGAGGTTACAAGAGGAGAAGCTGCTAATCAACATGGAAAAGTGTGAACTCATGAAGGAAGAACTAGCCTACCTTGGTTTTGTCATCTCCAAGGGAAGTTTTAAGATGGATCCTTCAAAGGTGCATGCTTTTCTTACTCAAGGCCAACACCAAAATCCATGGGAGATGTGAGAAGCTTCCATGGAATTGCAAGCTTTTATAGAAAGTTCATCAAGAACTTTAGCCAAATTTGTGCACCAATATTGGACACCATCAAAGGAGGTAACAAAGGTAAGTTTTCTTGGAACAATGAGGCTGATAAAGGGTTTGAATATCTGAAAATGAGAGTAGCACAACAACCTATAATTGTGCTCCCTGATTTTGATAAAGTTTTTACCATTGAGTGTGATGCTAGCAATCAAGAAATAGGGGCTATTTTGAGCCAAGAAGGCAGACCGGTTGCATTTTACAGTGAGAGGATGAATGAAGCAAAGAGGAAGTATTATTCCTATGATTTGGAATTTTATGCTATGGTCCAAGCCCTCAAAAAGTGGAGGCACTACTTGTTACCTAAAGAATTTGTTGTTTATATTGATAATCATGCCTTGAATTTTTTGAATGCACAGGACAAACTCAGTCATAGGAACATGAAGTGGGAAGAGTCTTTGCAAGCCTATACTTTCGCAATAAAGCATAAGAAGGGCCAAGGAAATAAGGTGGTAGATTCTCTCAATAGAACACTTGTAGTGCAAGAGATCCAACTCCAAAGCATGGGGGTTGAAGCATTGAAGGATATGTATCATGAAGATTCAAATTTCAAGGAGGTATACAATGTTTGTGAGCAACATTTGAATTATTTTCATGGTGAATTCTTTGAATTTTTATTGTAGAATGGTTTTCTCTTCAAAGGAAGCCAATTGTGTGTGCGTAAATGTTCAATGAGGGAGAATATCATAAAGGAGAAACACAGTGGGAGTCTTGGAGGTCACTTTGGCCTTGACAAGACCTTAGAACAAGTTAGGAGATTTTACTATTGGCCAAAGTTGTAGGTGGATGTGAGAAGGTGTGTGGAAGGACACACAATATGTCAAAGGGCAAAGGGAACTTCATCAAATGCAGGACTCTATCAAGGTCTCTTCTTTAAGGAGGTTGTTAGGATACATGGACTTCCTTTAAGCATTGTTTCTGATAGGGATTCTAAATTCATTGGTCACTTTTGGACGACCTTGTGGAAGAAACTCAAGGAAAAAATCTATCCTTTAGTTCAGCATACCATCCACAAATGGATTGAAAAAATGAAGTGGTGAATAGATCATTGGGAAACCTCTTAAGATTCCTTACCAAGGAGCATGGAAAAGCTTGGAATTGATTTTACCTCAGGCTGAATTTGCATATAATGACTCCATGAATAGGAGCATTGGTAGAAGCCCTTTTGAGGTAGTCTCTGGCATTTCAAAGCTTTTGTGATATGATTGAGTGCTTGGTTACTATCAAACTAATGATATGATTGATGTTACTAATTTTTTTAAGGTGTATAATACAAGTTTGGTGACTTTGATGGTTGGATGGGTGACTATTATGAAGCCTTTTGAGCAAATTGGTGATTAACCACAAGATGATAATCAAGATTTTGTCGTAGCAGGAGTTTGGAACTTGTAAATAAACTGTTGCAGTCAAAATATGGTGAGTACAGTGCTTGATAATGGACT
>VDFB02207661.1:0-20415 GCA_007258455.2 Sequoia sempervirens | reverse complement strand
GGTGTGGTTTTCACTCAAGGACTTGGATATGATTCTTAGTTTCTCACTTTTGCGACTGAAAGATTCAATCGTTTCCCCGTAGTAGGCGTGTGTGTCCAATTCCATTATGAATCCTGCCTTATGATCTCCATCCGGAATGTTATCCCTCAACCCCATGAATTCTGAGAGCGCTTCATCGTTTTCGAATGTATCAAGAACTGGTGGTCCTCGTTGGTCATAGTCGATCAGTTGGGGGTAGACTAAGCGGATCTCATGATTTTGACTATTTGGTTCAAAGGATATGGTACTAATCATACACAGGGTGGTATCTTCGAATAACCTGGGTAGGTTGGATAAGGTATCTTTGTCATCGCTACTAATATAGGTCACCGATTGATAAAATTATGTGTGTCCCCTACACGTGACTATTGGTGAGTGTAGTGTACTATTATTAGGTGAGGAGAAACATTAGCGGCTCTAGCAGGAGGACATCGTACATTATGGTTATTCTCGAATTGGCACATCAAGACCAAAGATTTGTTATGGAATTACGTCTGCGGCATGATAGGTATTATGAGGCGTTGTCATTTTTGTCCCAATGCAGTTTGGTCATAGCCATTGCAAGCATCATGTGTAGGCCTGCGCTTCTTTCATCCATTGGTAATTCAGCTGTCGGTCTTTCATCTCGATACAACATGTTTGATGGATCTGCTTCAATTACCTCATGACCAAGGTCTCCCCACCTTGTGAATTCAGGATAATTTTGAGGATAGGTTTGAGATGTGGGAGCTTGATTTTCTTGTGGGCGTCCTCGTGATCTTGGAGATTGTGGTAACTCTCCTATCACAAAAGCATTGTTAGGCAACTTATAACTTCCACAACCGTCCTCTTGGATGATGAGCTTGATATCGGATATGGTGGGAATGGCGGGTGTCTCTGTCGCAGAAGTGGACGTGAGAGTGGTGGGATCGATGTATGATGTGGATGGGCCTTCATCATTTTTCGGCACTTGGGGGATTTTGTAATATTTGGCTTCAAGGTTCTTGCAGTATGAAAACGGCTCAGGATCTCCATGGATAGTGACCTCTTGTCCATTATGTGTGAATTTCACACATTGGTGGAAGGTTGATGCTACGGCTTTCATTGCGTGGATCCATGGGCGTCCCAGGAGAATGTTGTATGGTAAGTCGAGGTCCAGGACCTGACAGGTGGTTTCCATAAGCGTTGGCCCTACTTGGATAGGGAGTTTGATTGTGCCCTGAGACACTCTTTCTTGGTCATCATATGCTCTGATTGTTATGCCCTTTCCTTTGTCAATGGAATCTTCTGATATCTTTAACTGCTTGATGAGGCTAAAAGAACAAATGTTTAAACCTGCACCTCCATCCACTAGGACCCTTTTGATTTTGCTTTTGTTCACAATGACCTCTAAGTGAAGTGCACGATTGTGAGATGGTTGGGCGGGAAAATCTTGGTCGGAAAATGTAAGGAGGTTAGGCGTTATGATGTTTCCGACCATAGCTTGGAATTGTTCCGCATCAAGATCTGCGGGGACGGTGGATGAGGCTAATGCTTCTTCGAGGATCTTTTTATGGGCTGATGACATTTTTAACAACTCCATGATGGAGATGTGTGCTGGTGTTCTCTTGAGTTGGTCTACGACATTGTAGCTATATGGAACGGCTCTTGATGAAGGAACTCTATTGGGTTGGGATGATCCTGCGATGGTGACTTTTCCGCCTCTTGTGGTGACTCCACGGTCTTCGGCATGGGCGCCCTTGATGGTGATTACCATGCAGTTTTCATTGAGGTTGGCAACAACGGTTTCGTATACATGATTTACACTGCCTTTTCCTTTATCCTTGTTATTCCCTTTGTTGCCATGCTTCGGCATCGGATTCGTGTAGATTTTAAGATCCTGATTCCCTGTAGGTGTTTCCACATTTATGATTCTTTTGTCGATGAGATCTTGAATGATGTTCTTGAGTCTCATACAGTTATTTGTGGTGTGGCCTTTGATCTTGTGGAACTCACATAGTTGATTTTCATTGTACCAAGGAGGTTTGACATCAGGTTCTTGATAATTCTCAAGCGTGGGAGCTTGGATGAGTTTTTCGTCGATTAGCTTTTTCATGATGTCTTCCAGTGGTTCCCCCAAAGTAGTGTATTTTCGTTTGGGGTATGTTTTGCGTTGAGGTGGTCCTCTTTGGTCGTTGGCGTTATTGATGGTGGGATTATTGTTGGGTTGATATGTTGTGTGATGAGTGTTTTGGCGTTGTGGTTGGGTTTGCGGTGCGGGTGTATTTTGGCGTGGACCACTAATGACCACCTTGGCATCGACGACGCCATCATTAGTGATGTTCTTGTTTCTCGCCCATGTACGAGGTTTATCATTGTAATTTGAGGGTGGGCGATTGTTTTGTGGTTCATGATATGATGTTGATTCGATGGGTTGGGTTGCAAGGGCTCTTTCGATGCTAAGCGCCTTGGAGATCAATTGATCGTAGGTGGTGATTCCCTGAACCTTGAGGTGGAATGATAGACGACTTTCAAGATTGGCTATGATTGTGCAGACTTGTTGTTCTTCTGGCATGGTCCATTTGCTTCGATTGGCCTTGGATCACCATCGTTGAAGGAATGAAGCGAAAGATTCATTCTTTCCTTGTTTCAGAGCGTAGAGTTCTTCGAGACTAACATCCATTGTAATGTTACATGCGTAGTTTCTAATGAATGCGTCTCTAATTTCTTTGAATGTCCTAATGCCTGAAGGTAAGCGAGAGAACCATTCTATGGCATTGCCTGCTAAGCTCCTAGGGAATAGCCGCATCAGATAAGTATCGTCATATGCAACCTCCATACAATGAACCTGGAATTCCCTGATGTGATCTTCAGGGTTTCCCGTCCCTCGATATTTTTCAAATTTAGGGATCTCAAATCCCTTAGAATGGTTTCATGTCTGAAACACTATCAAATGGATAGGGACTGCAAGTTGCTAGCGTTTGGTTGTTCACCCTGATTGAAGATCGAGTACTTGTTGTGAGAGCAACTTGAATTGTGTCGTCATATCATTCTGAGGATCAGGGGGTGGGATGAATGTGTTTTGGGGTGTTGCAATCGTGGTTTGGATGGATGAGTTGGTGTGGATGGATGGGTTGGTTTGGATGGATGGGTTGGTTTGTGCGTTGGTCACTGGTATTGGTATGTTATGGCGAGCGAAGTAGGCTTCTACTTGCTTTTGGATGAACAACGCTTGTTGTTGCTCTTGTTGTTGTTGCGCTAGGATTTTTGCTTGTTGTTGCACTTGTTGCTGTTCTAACAACGCTTGTTGTTCTGCTAGCTGTTGCGCTTGTTGTTGTTCTAACAACGCTTGTTGTTCTGCTTGTTCTTGTTCCCCCAACGCTTGTTGTTGAAGACTTAGTCTCTTTGTTTCTTCTTTGTCTTGGTATTGCTTTAATGCTGGCGATAATAACTTGCCATTCTTGTTGCTTATTGCAAAAGTTGATGCTTGATAGCGATAGCAGTAGCGAGCTTGGGCTTGTGCGGGCTTCAGCAGCGAGCTTGTGCTTGGGCTAGCTTGTAAAAGTTATTGCTTGGCGACTCTTTGTGCTTACAATGCTTGTCGCGGCTTGGGCAGCTTTGTTGTTGTTGTTTGCAATAAAACTTTGGCTTGTTATTGCTTGTTGTGCTTGTAGTCTGCGGTTTGTCGCGGTTTTAGCGGCTTAGCAGCGGCTTTGGTGACTTGTTGCCGCGGCTTTGTTTGTACTTGTTGGTAGCCTCTTTGGAAGCGGCTTGCAATGTTGCGCTCGGGTGGTTTGATGTGGTGAATGTTGGTGGTGGTGGTGGTGGTGGTGGTGGATTTGGAATGGCGTTTGTGGTGGTGGTGAATGATGATGTTGTGTTGATCATTTGGTTGGTAGATGGTGTTGTCATGTTGATTGCGTGAAAGGTGGATGGTGTCGTCGTGTTGATTGTGTGATTGGTGGATGGTGTTATTGATGTGGTAAGTGGCATCGTTGATGTGATTGGCCCTTGAGAGACCATGTTTTGCAATGTTGTGGGGGTGTTTGATGATGTTGCCATTGCTTGCGTGTTTGTCATTTGTGATGTCAACAATAAGTTTTGAGCGTTTGGCAAAATGTTTTGATTCATGGTTGGGATAGCGGTTTGATTGATGCTTGGTAGGGGAGGCAACCCCAAGCCAAGGAGTGATGTGGATGATAATGATAGTGGTGGGATAGGTGGAAATGTGAGGGGGGTGAATCCTTGCGAGAGCGTTGTGGTGTTAAAAATGCGCCCTGGTCCGAATATGTCTCCCTCTTTTTGTGAATTCGTGAGAAGAGGTGTTTGTGATGCTCCATGAAATGATGTTGATGATAGGTCATAATGTAAATTGAGAGGAACATTTTGGTGTAATGAATTTTGGAGGGTGTTTTGTTCCACTGTGGTGTTTGCGTCCAAGTTTTGGTTATTCACAAGGGGATGTGATTGAAGTTCATTGAGAAATGTGTTTCCCTTGTTTTCATTTGGTTGAGTTGGAGCAATCGATGTCGTGATTTTTGGAATGTTTTGCGTGACGTTTTGGGATGGAGGTGTAGATGAAATGGGGATGGTGGATGAGATTGGTGGAAAAGATGTCTCCACTATAGTGCTCATATCAAAATCCGAAGGCAACTTGGCCCCTTGCTTTGCTAGTTCAAGCATGTACAACGAAGGGTTAAGTCTCATCATGATGTTGATGATTCTATGGTTATCCGGATTTTGGAGCATTTCAGTTATTTCTTCGCGAGACATTCCAAAGGTGAGGTCTTCCCCTTGATTTTCTTCTTGTGGGTTTTGTGATGATGAGGGGACCAATGGATTGCTTGATTCTGCAAGATTCATTTCTGCATTTGTTTGGCTAAGGTCACTTGAAGCGGGAGTTTCTTTGTGGGCTTCCATACTCTTCTTGTATTGAGATCTCGTTAGAACCATAAAACAAGGATCAATCTTCGGAAATATGGGAGATGAATCTCTTGATTCCTTGGATTTAATCTCTATTTTATGTCCCAAAGTGAAAGTTTTTAGGATGCCTTTTAGGATCAAACGTGATGATGATATGATGATAGGATGGTGATGTTCAAAGATGGATGCTATGGATGTTTTTACTTTTGATAAATCTTGAATGAAATGCTAGGACTTTGGATTTTTTGATTGGTTTGATGTTTTGGATTTTTGAGACTTTGTCCTTGATCTTGATATGGATTTTGATTTTGGATTTTGAACAAAAAGACCCTAAGATGTTTGATAATGATCTAAAGGATAGTTGTGTTCAAAGGATGATGATTTGGATATGTGTGAGGAGAAGGATACATCTACCCACACCTACCCAAATAGGATGATTGTTTCACTAAGTATATGAGAAGGATTCATCTACATACACTAAGCTAGACAAGATGATTTGGATGACTTTGACTAAAGATATGCAAAAGGATGCATTCACACACTCCTAGCCAAAGGTGTTTTGATAAATGTTTTCAAGGACTTGATCTCAATGAGTTTGAATGATTGCTTGATTTTGTCATAAAGCCTAGCATTTCAAGGATGATTTCAAGGTTTTTCAAAAGATGACTTGTGAGATGAATGTTTGGATGTTTTGAAAGATGGATGAAAGAGGTTTGATTTTGTTTTGATCCCTAGATGAACCTAAAAAAGACCACTTTGTACTTTCCAAGACCTAGGTATTGAAGAGCATGCATATGCTTCCTAAAGACCTTTGTTAACCAAGGAATGATTTGACCATTTTGGATTTCCAATCAATGATTTTTGCTTTTGGGATTTGGAGTCTTCAACACACATGAAAGTTCATTTTGCTTAGTCTTTGCTTAATGGATTTATTTTACCAAAAACACTCTCTTTGATTAAAGTTTCAAACTAAGATGTACCAATGTCTTAATTTCTTTAAACCCCACAAGATATTTTATGTGGAAATTCAACGAACTTAAGGCAAGGGTTTTCCTATTGTTTACTCAAGAAGACAAATTGAGATATAATCCAATGCTTAGGAACCTCTACGAATGTGAATCCGCAGGGAAAGCAGTAACATATGGATTGAGTCAATGATATTTGTCTAAAAGAGGGTTTGAAATTTTGAGAACCATGTTGAATGTTTGTTTGCAAAATGTTTTCGAATACACACTATGTTTTCAAACAAAGAATAATTACAAGCCCTATGGATGTGATAGACAATGTTTGTTGAGTCCCCACTTGGACAAGTCCAGCTACGCCTACTTTTAGCGGATGGTTAGATGCTTGACCCCACTGGCTCCCCTCCACGGCACTCACTTATACGGGGCAGCCAAGCATCAACACCCATGAAACTCCCATGGCATGCTTTCCATCTCTAAGTAAAATTGTGGGGCGGCTTCAGAACGACCGTTCTTGCACCAACAAACAGATTAGGATTTTGGCAAATTCTAACACATAGGTTCTAGTAAGGACTTTCCGTTCAGGAGTTGACCTAACGGCAAGAGTCCCCTTTTGGATCCATCTTGTCGAGCCAACCCGCTGATTATGGCGTTTAACCAAAATCCTCATTTATATCCCTACTGAAATACTCTTGGCTTTAGAGTGTTACCGGTTGAGTCGTCGCTTGGGTGAGTACTTTTTCCCCAAGGCAGGCCCTCTAAGATAAACAAAAGCGAGCAAAGACACAATCCGTAACTCGATCGATCTTTGATGGCACAAAGAACGAGAATGTACGCGAAAATGCCCCTACTCACACTCGCACAAGATTGTTCAATTTTTAAGCCCAAAATGAAGTGTTTCAAAGCAATAAAATGTATTTTGAGTGTTTCTCTTGCACCCTAGATCGCACGAAGCGCAAGGGGAGAGGATACGCACTCAAAAGACAAAATAACACAATCAAGCACTTGTTCGTTTTAGCCTCAAAGCAATGATGACTTCATTTTAAGCACCAAAATCAAGTGTGAAGTTTGCCTTGTTCAATTTTAAACCAAAACGAAATCTAGTAAGTTTGTTCTAAGGTTCGTTTTAAGCCCTTTGCAATAAAAATGAAATTGTTCGTTTTAGCCCCAATTGAAAACTAATGTTCTAAAACGAAAAGGAAAACAATTTCGTGAAGTGTTGATCAAACACTTAAAGTGTTAAAAAACACATTGTGTTTTCAAAGAAAAGAAAAAATCTTTCCCTCCTTTCGTTTTCGTTTTGTGAAGTAGTTTTGATCAAAGTGTTAAAAAAAACACATTGTGTTTTCAAACAAAAATCCTCCTCCTCTTTTGCTTTGCAAGGTTTTCGCCTTCGTTGTTTTTGTACCTTCGCTTGTACCTTCGTTTGCTTTTGTACCTTACCTACAAAAGATTTAAAAAATTTAGATACAAGTGATATACATAAGAGATGTCAATCATTTAGAAAAAAATTTCTTAAAGAAAGTATTAAATTGACAAAGCTCCTAAGTTCTTATTTGTGCCCATTTTTGTAAAATTTGATTTTGAGACTTCCACATTTAAAAAGCTATGAAGGAATGATTTATTTTAAAATTTCCAATCGAAAGCAAGTTGTCCTAAAATAGAAAATGAAATCAAGAAACGGATATCTCAAATTTTCCCAATAAGCATTAAAAAATGCTTTTCAAGGTTTTAAGTTTAATATTCAAGGCCTAAATTAAGAAAGTTTCTCTAAAGATTGTTCCTTTTGCTTCGAATAAATGGAGACTCTAGGCTATTTCAATAAGCATTTAAAAAATGCTTTTGTGAATTTTAAATTTTTAATGTCCGATTTTCTTCATTCTCCAATCTCTCTTGCCTTCGCTTGAGCCCAATGTCCCATTTCAATGCCAACCCTCTTTATGCCCAACTTCCCCATAAAATCTTTAAATTTGTCAAGATAAGAAAATGATTTTGTGAGAAATAAAGATCTGCAGATATCCCTTTGAATATGTAATGTTCAATTCCAATCTACAATAAATCTTTGCATGGATTTGATCCCCCAACGCCAAGTCTAGTTATGGAAAGTCTCGTAACCCAAAACATTTTTGATGTCGCTCTTTAAAAACCAATTTTTCTCTTGAGATCTGCATTGTCCTTTTTTACAAATACATCATCGGCTCTACAAATTAGATGGTCAGAAAGTAAATAGACTGCATAAATAAATTAATACAAAGCTTGTTTAAATATAAAATACTGTGATTAAAGACTTCATACCACCGATTCCCATGAAGAACAGACCTTACAATGTGACCGGTTGACAAGACCTTCAGATTTGACTACCCCATAAATATATCCTACATACGTCAATGAGATGTGACGCTGAGAAAAGCTTTGACGACCAGTAGCAAGGGTGTGATGAGTACTCAACCAGAATCAGATCTTACAAGTCGCCTATTAAAGACTCATCTGATTTAATATTTGATTGGACGAGTATATCTGATAAATTGCGCAGACCGAGCCAAGCACATAGAGGCAAAAAATAGATGTTTTGAATGTACAATATCATTCTTTGAGTTCACTGTTCATAAGGCATAACAGGCCATGCGCGGGTTTGCAAAACAAAAGACTTTGAATCCTCTAAGAAAATGCAACTGTCCCGTGTAAATGTAAACTCCCCGACTATTCTAACATCCTCCCTACCTGGCCCCCTACTATTTCGGCGACGGTTGAGGTAGCTGGGAGTAGAATTCGATTTCTAAGACATAGGCATTAATGCGAATGATGAGGATGCAGGCGACATGAAGAAACAGTTGAATGGAAAGCTTTAGGTGTGTAGAACAGATTCATTGGATTCGGTTCAACACTTAAGGTGGCAGAGATGATGAGATGAGTCCAGAATAGTGCAGGCTTCGTGATTGACAGATGGTAAAGATCGACACAGTAAAGTTCAGACTATAAAAAATGCTCGAAAAAAGAAAGTATTGGCTGGCTGCCACTACATCAGTAAATGTACCTTAGTCTTGTTCAAATTTTTTTATCTCTCCCATCCACTAAATGCACATACGTTTAAATAAAATAACGGAGCTTTCACCTTTATCTAACGCCTTTCTCATCTTGAATTTTGCTATTGCCAATTACATTTATTGAAAGATCTGCATATGTTAGCATAATGCACAGAGGATTGATTTATTAAGGACTGACTTCCCCAAACGGACTTTTGTTAAGAAAGGACAAGCTCAGAATTGCATACTTTCCCAAAGGCACGTACTCAGACCACCTATAATCACTAAAATGTTCAGAGGCAGTAAAAGACACATCATTTATTCAATTTTGAACATTCCCTATGATGTAGTGAGGGCACATTCATGTCCCTAGATCTACGTATCTCAACATGAATCATGCACCCTGTCATATGCAAATCTGAACACTGCATAAAGCTAAGGAAGAAAACAGAGTTATTCTATGAAGAAACTTCATTTTGATGATGAAATAACTTGAAGAACTAAAGCGTGAAAGCTCTTGGCTATGCCCTCCTTCTAGCGCCAAATGTAGGCATCCCTTTAAATCTGCAAAAACTAAACTCACATAGGGGTTAGCACTTCACAAATTTAACAAAATACCTCTATGAAATACCTTGTAAAATGTTTAAAACATGCAACAAAAAGATGAAAGCAAGCTACAAGCATCATGAAAACAATTACAAGTTACCTATTCCATAGTTGGATTGGTGTCACATGTGCTAGTGACCCTTTCCCAATCCTTGACCAAAGCTCAAATTGATAAAATGCCAATGGAGATGATGGAGTGAAATGATGAACAAGATCAAATCTCAAAGAGAGTAACCTTGCATGAAATTGTGAAGATTGTGAAGGATTTGCTTGAGGATGATGCTTGTATTTAAAGATTTTCAAAATGTTGAATGTTGAAGAGGGACCAATGTGGGATCAAAATCAAGCCAATGAATTGAGGACACTTGTCATCATGTAATTAGTTGATGTGTGTGCAAGATTTGGGAAGAGTGCCCAAGAGGGGGAAATTTTGAATTCAAATTTGCAATAAATTTTGAGAGGGGGACAAGAAAAAGAGCAATAAATGCCCTGTTTGACTTGTCATGGTGAGGGAAAATGATTGTTTTAATAAATCAATAAAATTGATTTATTGTGCAAGTGGATAGATCTAGATAATGCAAGTGGGATGGGATTAGCATTAGATTAGGATTAGATTAATTTAATGATGATTATGCTGATTTAATGCTGATTAACTGATTTGACTTTTTGGACTTTGGAAAATGATTTAAGATTTGATTTAAATGGCTTTTTGATTTTAAATAACCTTAGGCAATGAGATTATTTAAATGGATGAAGGTGATGAATGGATCTAATGCAAATGTCTAGTTTAATTGATAAATGATCCTGATCGAATGCATAATGTAAAATTTGCATGTCTACAACATTCAACCAAGCGTAATATGCACGAACATAAAACAAGCAACCACAACACCATAACACAAGGATATTTTACGTGGAAACCATGTTAGGTGAAAACCATGGTGGAGGTCAATCCAAAATATGATCTGAGTATACTCAAAAAGATGTTTACAAAATGGGAATGCACTTGCATTCGGGTACAGTGCCTAGAGCTCATTGCATAGAAACAAAAAGGCTTATTTCCTTACAATCAATGTCAAAAGGCAACTGGAGTGGTGAACTATGAAATAGCATCTACAAATGCCTGAGAATAGTTTCGGTTAAGCACATTAATCAATTTCTCGACCTTCTATCTAATTTTGCTCTTCTACTCTATTCTGCTTTATTTCACATCACAAATCCTTTTATGCACAAGTGAAACTATGCCTAATCGCTCTACAATCCTTCTGACTTTTGTATCACACATCAACACACTTCATACATGCATCAAAATGATAAATGCAATTGCTTATATATATCCGCTACTAAGGATTTAATCGCTACATGTCAGCTTCAACAAAATAGAAAATATTTACAAAATGTCAGCTCAATCCACACATAATTTTTAATGTGCACCAACCAAAGTCGACCACAACATAGTGAGGACTCAAATCAACATGCTTGAACACAAAAACACCTTAAATTTTTCTCCTCAAATATACACAACATTCTATATTCACTTAGTCGGCCTTCTTGAACTGTTAAATGGAAAATTGATCAACTAGACCTTCTAACTCGCACACGAATTGATACGAGGCTCTAAGATTCAAGGATGATAGATTATACACCAAACTACCTTCCCTAAGATGCACAACTCAAAAAGATAATAGAAAATTGCATATCAATTGATGAACACAATTATATCAAATGCTTTGTTCTAGCTTGATAGTTAATCATAAAACTTTGATCTGACTTCTAGTATGATCAAATATTGACGTGTGGATTGAATCACTGACTAGGGTTTCCATCAATGACAACACCAGATAACTTTTGTAGTGTCTCTTGCCAACACCTGCACATACCCAAAGGGAGAATAAGACAAAATAAGGGCCTCCTCAATAGTAGAACTCTCTGTAAAGCATCATGGTGATGACACTTGTCACAATTTCATGATTTCACAAGGATAAAAAGACTGATCCACCATGGCTTTGCAAAGGCTTTAGCCATCGCAATGGAAACTAACATGTGATTTAATACATGTCAATGTTTCACTAATTCACAAAGGTGAATGTGTCATAAGAATGGGGATTTGTGAAATATTGCACGTGCTTTAATAACTGGAGCCACCAAAAAATTATGCCTTTTCCTTGCTTGATTTGGGAATAATTAATGGTAAATTAGACTTAATGTCACCCTAATCTAGTGTTGTGTGGTGTTTTACACATCCACATTAGGTTTTGGGCCATTTTTAAGTTGAATTAACTTAACTTTTTACCTAATTTAATGTTGTAAAATGTATTTATTTACATTTTCATATTGAATTCAGGAGGCTTGTAAACAAAGTGGACCTAATCTAGTGTTGTAATGTGTTTTACACATTCACATGGGATTTAGGGCCCTTCTAACCTAAATAGACTTAAATTTTCCTTAATTTAGTGATGTAAAGTGTATTTATTTACACTTTCACATTGGATTTTGGACCCTATTGCATTTATGACCTTTATATCATCATTAATAGGCCCCTATGACCCCTTTTTTTTGCATCCTAAGGCATATTTTGACTAATATCATGATAAAAACACTTTAAAACCTTAAGGTGGGACTCATTCACCATCCTTGGTGAATGAGTCCGCTTAGGTAGGACCCATTCGCCAAGGGTGGAAAATGAGTCCCTTTTGGGGACTTTTTCAAAATTGAGTGGGGAAATTGCAATCCTAACTTGAATTTTGATGAATGTCGGCCTTGGGGATCAAAATAACTGTTATTTGAGTGGCTTTCCTATATAAGATAGCTCTCAAATCCTCATTTCATCCAAGTATCATCAAGCCTACATGACATCAAGTCAAGCAAGAAAGAATTAAGCATTTCAAGGTCATTAAGATAGCATTCAAGATCAGTTCTAAAACATTCAAAGGTAGATTTCTTCATCAATTGTTGCAACATTTCAAGATCCATCATCATGGAAAGGTTCTAATTGCATTATTTCTTGTTGATGCTTCATTATCTTATTTCATCATTTGGTTCAATTACCTAAAAGGGGTTTGACCAAGACAAACCCCTATCCCCTAACAATCAATATTTTCCCTCTCTTTCTTTGTATGATTGCATATCTAGGTGCCTTAAAGGATTGTAGATCATTGAATATTAGCTCTCAAACATGTTGGAGTTGTCTCCCTATTGGTAAGGTCAAAATATTTATAAAAAGTCTCCTACATGCCCAAAATTAGCAGTTTTGGATCTAGGAACCTAGAGAAGTAGAAAAAGCGGACTAAGAGGTATAGATCAGAACTTTGAATTTCTAGAAAAGCCAATTTGGACTCATTCACCACAAGTGGCGAATTAGTCCCATTTTTGGTCAATTTTGAGATTTTTCCATTTTCAAATACCCTTTGTTGAGAAACATGTTCCTATGTAGAAATCTTGATTTGGGACCAATTCACCCAGATTGGCGAATGAGTCTCGGTGGGACAAAATTTCATAATCAGCAACATTTCCAGTCTCCATCTAAGTCTTTACAAGTTTCCAGGTACACACTTTCTGTTTTGCTTTCCTGTTTTTCAACCATTTTTTGTTTTTTATTGTTTTCCCGTTTTGCACGAACAACTTAGAAGATAGAAGAGAAGTGGATTTCCAGGTGGAAGTCTCCTAGTGGTCCACGTATGACATAACATAGGCACTGAAGCTTGGCAATGTGGGGAAAGAGATATTTTTAGAGAGCCCAAGTGCTGTAATGTGAAAATAGAAGAGTAATTTGATAATTTAAGTACGTAGGGTGGCAACAAGGGACCTACTTTTGTAGTTCCATTTGAGTGCCATTTGGTGTGGTCAATGCATGCTTTACCTTCCTCAAACTCTTACACCCCTTTAGGCCTTTTCCCAAATTACTGTAACTTGAGGGGTAGATAAACCCCACAACTCTAAAGCATAAACCTAAAACCCATCTTCCCAACCTATTCCAATTTTGGAGGTTACAATAACAACTTCAAATTACTAGGGAGTAGGGGGCCTAACTGCAGATGGCACAATAAGGCTCAATGAAATAAGATAAAACATTAACAAATAAATATTAGCCTGTGATATATTTGAGAGACCTAGACACATGTCGCCTTTTTGGGGACTAGCAAGACAAGAAAATGACAAAACAAAAGCCTCTACAAATTGAAGCAACAATGTGATATGTTGACGCATGTTCGATGATGCCTTGAGGAACTTAAGACTTTAGGAAGGCATGCTAGAATATTTTAAAAAGCTTGTAGCCTAAGTTCCTAACACACAAGGGGACAGTGAACACACAACAAAGATACCCTAAGGCGTAACTTAGCTGGCCAAGTGAAAAGATCACCATGTCAACAACAAAATATAAAAGGATGTTGGGGTTTTAGAAGGGCTAGGGTTTTAGAAAGCCCTAATTCATGAATTTCATACCCTAGTTCATGAATTTCATACCCTAGTTTTGTACAATTGAAGAATTTCAAATTTTCAAAAGGCTAGAGAAACCACAAGACCGCCAAATTTTACAAGAGCCACCAATTCACACAAAAGTAGAAAATGGTAATTTCAAGGTGAGGTCTAATACATATTCTTTATCGCCCCGATAATTGTCCGCTTTGACCACCACAAAAATTGCACAATTGATTCAATACAAGTACACAAATGTCCTAGTAATCTTGCACCATTGATACCAATAAAGTTGCATAGATCCTTCAATTAAATACTTTTCTTTTTTAACTATGAATACACAAGTGATCAATTATTGATATATTTGAAAAAATTTATTAGATTCAACGAAAGATTATTGAATTGAAACCTTTTCCCATTAAGAAAATAAAAAGAGGCGTGCTCCCACAACAAACAGCGGGCCAGAAAACTTTCAAACTGCCGTGGACGAGCACGATTATAACTTCTTGTTACAGTTATTACATTTCCTTTTGTTTTTCTCACTCCATCTTTTTCTGGGGTACTATGCCACGCTATTTCTGTGGAGTCGCGAAATTTTCGCAAAAAAGATAATAATTGTCCTCAAAAGCTTTAAGCGGAATATTCTGATTTGAAGACTGATAAATGGCTCATAATATTTAACTCCGTGAAATGACAAGACTAACTCCTTTGTCTTTTTTTAATATTAGTGGGGGTACCTTTAATTTCTATGTCTTGCTCTTTACACTAAATAACGAAAATGAACTGTTCCGGAGAGTGAAGGTACAGGGCGCACACTCAATCAGTTCCACGTGGGTGTCGCAAAGTTGACAAATCAAGCCATTCCAACGCACAAACTTACGATTTATACATCCAATCAATCTATTTCAATGTTTTTAACTATATACGCGAACAACCGATATGTAAAACGTTTCCTGCGTTTTCATGATAAGAGTTTGATTTAAAACGTGGATTGAAAAAAGCTTACAGAATCAAATTCACAAATATTTTATGTTAGCAATCAATTGAAGTTTAGTAATTAAATTTCAATCAGTCGACAAACGTTTTTAACAACTCAAAAAGAATAAATTAAATTTGAAGGAAAAAAAAAACAGATTCCAGACATTTCGCTATAAAGCCGGCTCTTGGGAAGCTATTATTCAAGGCAATTTTCTAGATCGAGAACATGTCTACGAGAGAGGTTTCAGCTGCTCTCTGCAGAAGGTTTTGTTTTCTCTTATACATTCTTCACTTTTGTAATGTTATCTGAAATAAAATTGTTGTTTTTTGAAAGCTTCATAATTTATTAAGCAAATTATTAAGTTGATTTTACACTCATAAGCTGCTCTCTGTCACTGAATGCCAGGTTTTATTTACAGAAGCACACATAGATTCAGAGGCTGGGAACTCTCACGAATTATTTTTTGTTAGATTATATTTTTAACGAACATGTATTTGTTAAATGCAGACTGCAAGGCAAGGTTGCAATAATCACAGGCGGGTCTGGAGGCATTGGAGAGGCCACTGCTCGGCTATTCGTAAATCATGGAGCGAAAGTCATTATTGCAGACATTGCAGACGATGCTGGTCTGAAAGTGGCGGAATCCCTTTCTCCCTGGGCGACATATATACACTGTGATGTGAGCAAGGAGCAAGATGTAAGCGCAACCGTGGATTTGGCCATGAAAAAGCACGGAAAATTGGACATTATGTTTAATAATGCAGGTGTTGCCGACAAACAAAAACTGACCGTAGCAGAGTATGATATGGAGGATTTCGAGCGAGTGATGAATATCAATATAAAAGGAGTAATGCACGGCATTAAGCACGCAGCCCGCGTAATGATCCCCAACAGAAAGGGTAGCATTATCTCTACAGCTAGTATTGCAGGAATAGCGGGAGGATTTACTCCTTACTCCTACACTGCCTCCAAACACGCCGTTATTGGACTGACTAAGAATGCTGCAGCCGAGCTGGGGAAATGTGGTATACGAGTGAATTGTATTTCTCCAGCTGCAATTGCCACAGATCTGGTAGTGAATTTAATGGGAGTGACTTCGGCAGAGGCAAAGGCCAAGCTGGAGGCCGCGATTCAGCTCGAAGCCCCTTTAAAGGAAGCCAGTCTTAAACCAGAGGATATTGCAGAGGCTGCTCTGTATCTGGCGGGTGAGGATTCCAAATATGTAAGCGGACACAACTTAGTGGTGGATGGGGGAAGAACGGTTGTATTAGATGAAAGTGCTGTGTTTGGGAAGTACTGATGGGGAATCTCTTAGAAAAAATAGAAGCCTACAGTGAGAGTCCATAAATCAGTTTGACATAATATCACAGGCGGCAGATACGTCTCTTTAAAGTTACTAGATTATGATATAAGTCTATGTCGTTCAAGCTTGAAAGATAAATAGGTGTATTTGCATAATTTATATTTAATGAGTAATATAATAATTATTCATTAAATTAATATTTAACGTGAGACAATAAGTGATGAAGTTACATGCTTATATAGTGAAAGGAAATGAAATCCATAGTAGTATCAAGGAGTTTCATGTTAGGATTCTGGAAATAAAAACTTCTAAATTTATACTTCATATTCATCTATACATCAAATGATTAATACAAATAAAATAAAATATTTTAACCTTGTATGGCTCAAAGAAACAAAACATTTGCAATGAAATTCATTGGGGCTCTTAATATTAAAGTTTGAGAGTGACTTTTGGATGAAATTAAACCTTAAATTATATTAAGTTTTGGCTTTAATAGAAGATTTGATTTTAATTATAAAAGAAGAGATGTGTTATAGATGAAATAAAATCAACCAAAAGAGAAAATTATTTGTTTTTTATGTTAACTAGAATATGAGGTGAAAGAAAAAATCATTTAGAATCAATGTTTATTTTTAAATATAAATACATCAAAATTACTTGATATATACTAATATAAAATTATTAAAAGTAACATATAAGTATATAAACTTACTTTACAATTTTAAAAACAACAAAATACATGCAAAAGTAAAGAAAATTACTATAAAAAATCCTAAGAGGTCTTTTGATATATTTATAAGAGTTTTTTTTTTCTTAATTTGTCTACTTAGAAAAATATTGGTATAATATTTTTTGTTCTCTCCTTTTAGATATGTTTATCCCCTTTAGTATTGGAATTCAACAAAATGTAAGTTTCATAATCTTCACATTTCATATCGACAAGTTGTAAAAAAAATTAACAACTTCAAGTTCATTTTTAATCACAACATCAACACTAGTTAGTACTAATGATAACATCATATGTGAATGGCTAACACAATGAGAATAATTTTTCAGCCTAATATATATTCTCCAATGCATCATCGGTAAAAAATTGATGCATTAATAAATATGTGTCCCATAGATAAAAATTTAAAGAAAATTTCATAAGGAATTAGGGCTATGATTACACATAAAGAATCTCAAACACTTGGCACAAATCCTCAAATTTGTTAGTCTAAAAGATCGAAGTTGTTACATTATTGGATGAGTCAACTACGTAGGTGGGCCCAATAGATAAAAGTACTTGTACGGATAGGTGTGACATTTGGTACTCCTTGAACCAATGTTCAAAATACCATAACCTTCTCTAGTAGAATTTTCTAATAAATTTCATGATGGACAAGGTGGATCCCAATTTTAAAGGTAGAAGTTGTAAGTTGTAGTCACAAAGTTACAAAATCATTTATTTTTCTTATAATCAATGACATGTGCACCATTTCAAGAGATCGTCTTAAATTTTTTTTCTATTTTGTCATTGTCTAAATGAGAATACATCATCAAGTTATGAATTCCATGGTAAAGGAAAATTTCTTGAAAGACATGCCACAATCCGTAAAACATATGGTCTTGTAATGATTCTGAAAAATATTTCCAAAAGCAACACATGTTTTTGTTTCAAGTTATTGGTTAAATATAGTGCCATACAAAGTAGGTGGATCAATTAGATTTTTTCAATTAGTTTTTTTTAATGATAATAAAATTATAACGCAACTCAAATTAAAATTAAAAGCTTGAAGAATGAAGTGCTTGCCTACTAGATTCCATCTTGAAGATAATCTAGGATTTTATTTTTAGCTCTACTATATGGACTTCTTACATATAATTTATTAGTTTTATAGATCTTGTATAATTTTTATTTTAAAATAAATAGTATAAATATTTAGCTTGTATTCTATAGAAGAATTCTAATATAAATAAAATTATCTTTTGGATATACAAGCATTTAAGGTAAGAGTTATCTTTCATATTCAATTTGTTGAGCTCAATGAGACTATGCAACTTGGCATTTCATAGTCTATTTAAAAAGAAAATAATATATAAAAATTATCTCTCCTTATTATTTATGTCTATGTTTTTTCTTTGGTTTTCATTATTGTTCAACTAATTTTCTATTAATCAAGGTAATCCCACAATATTGTGTCACAAACTTGGGACATAAAATTTTTGGGACATAAAATTTTTGGAAGGAAGTGGAAAATATTTTTTGAACTATCTTTGTTCAAAAATATTTCTTCAAACAAATGTCATTTGCTTGAACATCTTTTTGCAAAGAACTTTGATTGAATATTGACCTTCAAGGGAAGATCATCTTCATTCAAAGGTCTTCATTGATTAAAAATAAATAAAATAATACCTTTAATGGATAATTATTTTATTGTTTCTCTATAAGTTATATTAATTGAAAAATATGTTTTCAGGTGATAGTTCTTTCATATGGTGACAAAATACTAAGCACACAACTTATGCAAGATTTTTTGTTTCTATCAGGTCTGGAAGCTCATAATTTCTACAGAGAGGAGGAACAAGGGAGGTTCAAACGATTTCCCAATTTATTGTAAATGGTAACATTTCTTCAAATTTTAAAAATGAAATATGGTGAAATTTATAAACCAAAAACAATTAAACCCTAAAACCTAAAATTTAAACCCCAAACCCTAAAATTTAAACTCTAAACCCTAAAACTCATTTACATACTAGTATATAGATAAAATCTAGTATATAGATAAAAGTAGTGCTACCTTAGACTAAGAATTCAAGTAAAAAACATTAAATAAACATGCTCTTCGCAAATGACAATGAATGTCTTTGAGGGCCTAGCTTTGTTTGTGATCAAGCAATTCGTAGTTGTGATTCAAACTTAGTAATTTAAATATAATTTATATTGCTAAATATAAGATAATAGATCTTCGAAAAATTATAGATAGACATGAAATTTCTCTTGATTAATCTTGTAGCTATGAAACTAATCTTTGCACTTATAGTTTTTACCTTGAATCCAAGGTTCTAACCTTTGATTGTGGCCTTGATTTTGACATTTTAGATATTTATGTATCTACTCACCTTGTTTACATAGAATAATTTATGTACATTGGTGCCATTAAGCTACTGGTATATTAGACATGGGAGGTCACTTGCTTGCCTACTTTTTGTCTTAGCCAAATCCTTTGTTTAATTTAATGATTGTTAAACATATTGGAAGATACACCAAGTAGATATATTGATTCTTATGTTCTCCTTATATGATCTTAAATATTTATACAGTGATCTCAAATGCATGTTGGTAATATTACATTGATAACTAATTAGTTAAGCCCACATCCATCCACATCAACATTGTTACAGGTGGTTACAGGATGGTTACAGGTGGTTATACCCACCATCATCTATAATTTTTTTCGTTTCATACAAATAATCAATCAATTAAATTCAGACAATCAATATTCAAATACAATATTCACTTCATATGTAATTGTAGATGCTCAAATTAACATTATTTATTCTATTAATCAAGTAACTAAGTTTATTTGATTAATTCACTTTTTGCTAACTAATGTCATCTCTTTTTATTAAATAAAACAATATATTTAATTAAAATCCTAATGTTCTAACATCCTCTCATTTGATTTAAATAAACCCAAACATTTAAATTAAATGTCATAAATTGGCTAATTTCATCCAAGTTAATTAATCCTAAATTAATTAAGTCCTAATACTAATCCCTCATTTCTCTATCTTTTGACTCAACCTTGGTCAAAGAAAACCCATGATCAACTACCCTAGTTGCACATGAAAATCAATTTCTTTAATTAACTAAATACCTTATTTTCCCTCACAAGCCATATTCCCAAGGAATATTCCTTCATTTACTCCACTTATTTGACTTTCTTTCCCAAACCATTTCCCTCCAAAACATCTCAACCATATTCATTTAATGCCTCTTACAAGTGCATTAATCTCTCTTATACCTCTCAAATCCTCAACTACATGCATTAACCATGCACATTCTCCAAAATGTGCTCCACCTTCCTCCACTAGCCATGTGACAAGTGTCACAATATCATTTTTTCTTATTTAGTCCCACATTCCTCTCATCTCTCCATTTTTCAAACCTTCAACCTATAAATACAAGGCACTTCTACTCCAACATCCATCCACAATCTT
>VDFB02207660.1:0-17168 GCA_007258455.2 Sequoia sempervirens | reverse complement strand
GAGGAACTTGACAATAGGGTTAGTCGATGACATTCAAAAATTGACTTCTACTTTATAAGACATGCACTAAGTTCCTAGGAAAAGTGCCACAAGTTGAAAATAGTTTCTCCAAGTATATAAAATCATTATTATACATATTTTGAAGCTAAATAATCAATTCTAGAGCTAATTGTGTTCAATTCCAAAGTTGACTATCAATCCATTCTAGATCTAGTTATATTGGCATGAGATTTGGAAGGCTTAAATGTATTGTGGAATATCACATTTCAACTCTAGATTATTTGTTCTTCTCATGAACCTATATTTTCATAAAAATAAATGGATACATATATAAATAAGATATTACATGATCATCTAGGTGTAATATGCATCAAGAAAAATAAGCAACAAAGAACATCATAAATTTTACTATATACTAGTTACAAGTTATTAGTCATATAATAATATTTACCATGATAATTATTTTATAAAAAAATATACAATATCTTCTAATAATTGATGACACGTCATTTGTTCTAATCATCCCCTGCATGTGCTTTAGTCCTTTTCCTTATGGGAAAATATATACATCCTCCTTGACAAGTGTCTTCTCATGAATTTTACTATAGTCATAATCCTTTACTCTATATCCTTCATATGAGATAGCTTCTATAAACCCCTTATTCTTTATAATTATGGCCTACCTTGTCTAACATTTCTGAGGTGTCATCTATCCCAATAAATTCTTAGTAGGAGATATAATTATGATGAGATGAATCCTAAACCTCATACCACTCTAGGCATGCTTGTGTTGTTAGATGAAAGTGATGAGTTTATTTTCTATTTTGATAATCTACCTCAAGTTTGTGGTAGATATGATTTTCCTTCTCATAAATTTTTCTAGTAACATCTCCTACCAATTGATACAAAAAAAAAAAATGAGTGATGACAAGAATTTATCCTTCATGATTCTAAAAATAAGAAATGATGTTGAGTATATTTGGATTGTATACAATAGAAGGAAATATTTTAGCAAAGATTTTGTTTCTTGGATATTCCCTTATCAAGATTCTAATTGCAGCCTTAGTATGATTATATTCTACTAATTATTCTTCTCACACAATTTAGAAGGGAGACAAAATATTTAACTAGACTTCAACAACATACAAATTGAACATATACTTATTGTGATTCACGAGAAATAACATATGTTGGTATAATTCACACAACATTCCTTATTGCTTGACTATGCTTATAAAATAAGTCCAAAAATTCCTTATCATCCTCAAAATCAAAAGGGAAATTACAATAAATCCTCATTAACTTCCATTTCAATAATCGCTTCATTAGGAAGAGTGCATGGATACTTGAGGGTTTCCATTAGGAGAATAGAACATATCCTACTTCAAAATCAAGGCCAAAATTTTGTTCCACCTCAATCCTACTATTTTCCTTGTTTTATTTGTCCTACTTGATTGTTTCATTCTCAAATTTGAGTTCAGTGTTTTCTTCTTCAAGATGCCTTAATTCATGTCATCTTTAGATCCATTATGGAATTGCTCTTGAAAGAATGGTTTAGAGTGAAGGGAAGAATCTTGAGTTCCTCTTTTTCATAGTGGGGGAAACAAATAGGAATTTTTGTATGAGTAATATTTCTTTATCATTGTTTGCTAACCTTTCACTCTCTTTCTCCAAGGATTTCTAGAGATGAAGGATAGTTTGATTTTTTATTCCTTCTCTATATAAAGATGATATGTAAATTTTCTAAGAAACTTCCCTCTTTATAAAAATATAATTTAATATTTTTTTAGTTGCTCCTAGTGCTACTTCAATAAATTCTCTAACTTGGATAGAGACAAAGTATGTATGAGTTGTTATTCTTTGTAATAAGCTACATGTTCACTACCTAAAAAAATCCTAAATTATCTCTAACAAGGCCAATTAATTTTTTTGAATATTACATTGATATTTATTTCTAACTTACCATATAAGTGAATAATCCTAAACAAAAATATGCATTTTATAAAAACCAATACATCAAATTTATTATGTTTTCTCATAAAGAAAGTGTATTGTACAAGAATTGTTCTAGTATCAAGCTTACAAGTTCAAAGCATAACATGATTTCATTACATCTATTGATCATAATTCTCTTTATCAAATATTACACTTTAAAAATCTTATTTAACAATTATTTTCAAAATACATTATAATCTAGATGTGAAATAATATTATATGTATAACAAAGTCATACATATAAATCAAGTATAATATCATTAATACAATATCAATTTAAATCCAAATATTATCTCTAATAAACCAAATCTTTGGCATCTCAAGTGCAATAGGGAGAGCATCACTCGAGTTCTTTTTCTCCAACCATAGACTAGTAGTCCCCCACACACCTTCCAATTGGAAATGGCACTACTCTTCATGAGAGTAGAATATCTAGAGGATATTCATGAATCGCCATGCCATGTGATAACTAGTTTTTTTTTCTAATTACAAACAATCTACCATACAATTCTAGATACCCTCTAACTAAGTATGACTTATTTGACTGATTGTAATATATAGAAACCATGAACCGACAATGCAAGAAGTGATTTTTCATTACTTTGGAAAAATGTTTTTAATAATAAATAAACATGTTTCAATAATTAATATGTGTTTTATGTTCACACACTCTTTCTCAAACTGGTTATCGATAATTTAAATTTTATTTTCAATTCCAAATAGAGTATATAACAATACCAATTAACTTAAATGGTCGAGAAGGAATATTTTTTCTCCATAATAATTATCTTCCTAAAGGTTCTACTATTTGGAATAATCTTCTCAAAACTAAGGACACCATAAGATAGTGTGTCTTATGGCAGATTGGTAAAGGGAATTCCACAAGGTTCTAGGAAGATCCTTGGATTTCATCTTCTCCTCTCGAAT
The DNA here is from genome assembly GCA_007258455.2 of Sequoia sempervirens. NCBI lineage: Eukaryota > Viridiplantae > Streptophyta > Pinopsida > Cupressales > Cupressaceae > Sequoia > Sequoia sempervirens. The sequence continues at coordinate 14,246 of VDFB02207660.1, read as the reverse complement.
TTCACTCAGTCTATTTGGCTACCCAATTTGATATGTGCAGGAGATTAGGTAACAAGGTGAATGACTACTATAAACCCTCCTCCAATCCTCCCTCTTAGAGAATAGACCCTAATTGGTATGACCCCCCACTCTAATTGGTTACTGATGAGCTTCTCAAAATCATCACTCAACATAGGTTCTATAGAATCAATTATTTTGAATCTCTTGTTTGGAATGAGTCTTAAGATGGTAACTACAAAATTAAATCTAGATATAACCTTTTATCCCCTAAATGGCCCTCTCAATTCAATTAGTTGAAGATATGGAAGAAAAAAACTATTCCTAAAGCTAGATTATTCTTGTGGACAGTTTTCTATAGGAAAATTCTTACTTTAGAAAATATTCAATTGTAGGGAATGCAATTAGTCAATAGGTGTTTTTTATGTGAGGAGGAGGGGGAAAGTATTGATCATCTCTTTTTCCATTGTGCTTACTCTTGGAGAGTTTTCCAAAAAATTAAATATAGGTTCCTTCTTAGTTGGGCTTGGCACAAGGTCACAAACAACACTATAGAATTATGGACCTCCCCTTCCACTCATTCTCTCCTCACTGAACTGGTAGGAATTTCTTCTCAATATTGGTTAGGATCTATGAAAATATTGCAGTTATAGAGTTTTCAAAGATAAAAATCTACCTTGGGAAATCCTTGTGAATTTGATCATTCATAACACAGTAAAATTTAAAGGCAATGTCCATCAAGTCTAAAAGAAACCCCTTAAACTTAGAAATAAGTATTGTTATTTCTTGGGATATTATTGACATCCTTAGCAATATGAGCTCCAAAATTCCTACTACTAGAAAATATACCTCTTGGACCCCCCAACCCTAGTTGAGTTAAACTCAACTTTGATGGCTTTATAAAAGGAAACCCGGGTTAGATGGGAGGGGTGAGATCCTAAGGGATCATAGAGGAAATTTGATTCTTGCTTACATTGTTAATTGGGGCTCCCTATCTTCTAATTTTTTGAGGTTGTTGCCCCCTTTTATGGTATCTTTCTGGCTAAACAAAGAGGCCTTAATAATTTGATCATTTAAGGGGAATCCAAAAATGACATCATGATATTGAATGGGGAAACCATTGCTAACTGGCCTATCTATGACCTCATTGAAATTGCTTGTAAGAATATGATGAGAATTGGGAAATGAAAACTTGTGCACATTTTTTGGGAAGGAAATGCATTTATGGATGGGATGGCTAATTTAGGGGCATTTTTTTAGAATATTAAAGTATGGAATGACTTACACTTGCTCCTGGAACACGTGATAATATCTATCAATAATGAAGTTGGCTCTCATATCACACTCTATATTAGAGATTGATTTGAATTTATCCCAAGAGTGTAAGGATTGTGTGTACCCTCCAATTGCATGAAGAACTATGATCTCTTTAGTGTAGAAAATTGTATACCTTTACAATTTCACACTATGTTTGGGTCCCTTAATTTATTGGACTTAATTAAGCTTCTAATTTTTCAAATTATGCATTCCAAGGCCTTATTATTACTATTTTTCAAAAGGAGAACCAACATTAAATAATTGAACACCCATAATACTAAGAGGGGGGGGTGAATCAGTATCCTCTAAAACCATTTAAACATGTATTCAAAACATATCATCTAGTTTGAAGAAATGAAAAGAAGCAATTAAAACATGCATCACATCACACAACACAAGAACGCTAGATTTACATGGAAAACCCAAGAAGGGAAAAACCATGGTGAGGATTATCTCACAATATATTATAACTGATTACAAGATATTATAGAAAGGATCACTACTAGGTGGACTCACTCTTTGGAGGACTCAATATCTAGAGAATAAGACAGAAAGAAGAAAGGGTTGCTCACTGCAAATATTTGAACTAATACAACGCATCTACAATATGTTGGAGATAGTTCCACTAAAGCTCATATACTGACTTAACACACTTCATGTTTCTCAACACTTATACCCACTTTTCTCTTCTTTGCATCACATTCACATACTCTTCCTAGGAATTTGCATCACACTTTTTCTACACTACACACATATCTTCATTACAACACCAAAATGAACTTACATTTATATGCATACATCTGTAAACACCTACAACATCAATTAGGTTGCTCTAATTAGATGAAATGTGTAATACATCAACATGTCGGCTCAAGATCCAACCATACATGCCTCACAGCATAAACCAAAACTTAATCATATCAAAATAGGTCAGTAGGGACCTATAATTACTCCCTTAAGTTTTCTCAATTCATACTTTAACTTCACACAACCACAAACTCTTTAGGTCAGCACTAGATAGTAAATAATGGTGACATGAACCATCTTTTCATTCACAACACAACATGTGAACCACCAAAACACTTCCCACTTGGATCACTCATACTTCTAGCACTTGTAAGCACTCCCACAAAACCATGTAGCCAAATATTCATCCATAGTTAAATGTAGAGCATTCAAACCATGGACTCTACATCAATAACACTATCACTAGAAAACCTAATACTCTGTCATCTCTATCTTCGACACCAAAAGACATAAAGACATGAAAATTTTGGTCTAGGTTCCTCCAACATACACCAAAAGTTCCTTATAAGTACACAACCTAATTCTGCATGGTGGAGCAATGCAAACCTCAAAATTGGTTCACTGTACACTAAAAACTATACTATGGGACTTAGAAAAATATCTCACATAGTTTTTGTTCTAGATCAAAACTCTTGCACTTGTATAATGGATTTCCATCATCATAATCATTTGTTCTCATCAAACAACACTACATCAATGTTGACATCAATGACAACACCATATATTTTCATGCTCATGTTGTAGTCAATCTAACCAACAGGTAGCAAGTTAGGACCCTGTCAAGTTGGGGTACCTAAATTTACAAGTTTTTTTTGAAATTTTGAAATTTTGTATTTATTTTTATTCTGCAAAACTCGTTGTTTCAAATTTGTTGGATTTTGGAGACTATTGGAATTCTAGATTGATGTATAAAACTCACTTTTGGATAAGTTAATGGGACTTTTAGATGCAAACATTTCTTTTGTTATGAGTTATACAATTATCCATTTGTCTATAATACTTGTAGGTCTCTGCTTACCTATTGTTGTAATTCAAATTCCCTATTGAATTCAGATCAACAACATGCCCAAAACTCTTCTCCAAAATACCCTCCAACTAACTATTTTCTCAACTACTCTCCCCCTTTAACATCAATGGAAAAGGGTTCATTGTTCAAGCTTACATATTGGCTCCCCCTAACTGATATGTATATATGTATGTACACATGAGAGTATCTCCCCCAAACAATGCTATCCAAAAAATGACCAAAACTTGCATTGTTATGCTATCCACTATCTTCCACATATATACAATGAAATCTAAATTGCATAAAAAAAATATAAATACAATCAACTAGAGGAAGACACATGAAATTTGGCAAGGTGTGCCTCACACTCCTTCTTTCCCGACTCTCAATCCTTCTTAGCAAAGGCAAGTAGACTATACTATCTTTCAAGCTGCACAATGATATTTTATCCTTCATCTAGGGTACCAAGTACCAGACTCTTTTGTGCCAACTTTTTTGCACTTGCTAACACACCAATCAAGGTTGTAATCCTTGCACTTAATAAGTCCCTAAGTTGACCATAGAACACAATGATTTTATCTTTCTATTCTTATAGTTGAAATAATTGTTCATGTAGATTTTTAATATCCATTCTTGTTGTATCGTCTACATCACTCGTTGGATCGTAGACATTGAAGGTCAGAGAAACTTGTGACTCTATTGAGTCCATTTGGTCCTTAATGCTCTTTGTAGAATTAGGAAATTTCAAAGAAAATTGAAATAAAAATTGTGCTTCATCACCCAAACACTTTTGCACACTTTTTTAGGTTCTCTTATAAATTTTTGTACTGGTTAATTTCATCACCACTTCATTTTTCACCGATTTAAATCAGAACTATTCCTTTAGAACATAACCCTATCACAACCCTAATGACTTCTTTGTTAATCATGTGTGGTAGGTCTAACCAGATCAGTTTTTCATGGATTCTTCTCAAAGAATATCTGACCCACTCATCAACATAGCAAAAAATAAAAAAGTAGTTCCATACATCTAATTTCTTCTATGTTAAACTTCCATACTCAGGTTTTAGTTTGAAATCTTCACTCGTAATCTCATTAACCCACACTTCTCCCAAATTTACATGATTGTATTCTTCCAATTTTTCATGAATATACATCCTTGTATCCTCAGTATGCATAACCCCAAAATGAATTTGCAAAAATACGCCTTCTGGATCAGTCACTTTTGATTTATCAAGGTGCTTCTTAAATTTGGGACAAGGTCGGTCCACAACCTTTACTACTTGTGGGGTATACATCTTGCAATATAATTGAAATGCTTTTGAAATTTAGGAAAAAGTGAAAAACTATAAATACCTTTAGATCTCTATTGGTTAGAGTTTTCATGCATAAATTCTAAATTGCTTCAACTCACCTCTTCTATACTCTTCAATCTTCAAACACTCAAATTCAAATTATCTTTTCATAAGTGAAATAAATTATAAACAATTTTGGATGAACTAAAATTTATTAATTGTATTGATTTGAAGTTAGGTCAAAAGTTGATGAACCCTAACTATAATGACACAGTCACCTTCAAACTCTCCACAAATCTTCATAACGAAATATTTTCCACCAGTGCTTTCATCAATAGGTCAAGCATGTCAACCTACACCTTATATCAATGTGTTGAAGGCATCAACACCACATATTTTGTAGGGGCTTAATGATTTTTTGTTAAAACTCCCCCTAAGTCAAAGATCTTTATTTAGCTTTTAAAGGAAACATCTAGACTAGAGGTTGGTACAAACTCAGTATTAACCTCATTCTTCTCTTTCTTTCTCCAAATCTTGTTCATCTCATTCTTCATCTCTACAAGATCAGCCTTATTCATTGGATCATTGTTCTTTACCAGAACAACCTTCACATTCTTTCTTCCATAAAATTTGGCTATATGTCTAGGTTTATTATATTTGTGACATATGACAGTATTTTGAACAAGCTTACTTCTACCAGCTCTAGATCTGCATACATTATCCTTATTTCCAAATCCATTGCATGCATAACAATAGCCATTGAAAGAATGAAAACCCTTTCGCACTACTATTAAATCCCAGCATTCATTATCTAATTTATGTATCTGACTAGCCTTATGTCCAAATATATTGCATGTATAGCACTAACCAAGAAAGTATTGAACATTTTGATTCATTCTACTTCTACATCCTATAGCCTTATGTCCAAACTTATTACAAGAATAATAATAACCATTAAAATATGGGTAGCTTTGTGGATTCAGTTGTCTAATAGGTGGTCTTTTGAGGTATTTCCTTTGATTCTAGACCTTCTTTCCATTGCTCTTCTTGTCTCCAATCTTCTTTTGTTCAATGTTCTTATGTTTAGTACTTAGTGTCTAATATTCTTTTGAACTTTCTCCTTTTTCAAACCTTAACTTTGTTTAGGGTATATTGCATTGTTTCATGTAATTTGACTTTGATTTCGATCTATCTCTAAAAGCTAACCTTTAAAGCCGAATATTCGAGTTTGATTTCAATTTTATCTTATATTTTCAACTGATTAGATTCAGGCATCTGGCTGATTGTTTTAATTTTCTTTTATTGATCTCTCGGAGGAACTTTGATCTCTGCTGGATTAATTCATCTACTTGCTTGACATTTTCTTTCATATCTCTATTCCCACATTTAGTTATTTCCAAATCTTCAAGGGCTAATTTGAGTTCTCCATTCATATCAACCATGCAATCTTATTCTTTGAATCCTACCATAGGAATTTCTTTTAGAGGAATAGGATATCTCCTAGTAGCCATGTGTTCAATCTCCAAGATCTTCCTCAAGTGGTTAAGCTTCTTCCACTTGGAACCAAGCTTTGATACCAATTGTTGAACACCTAGAATACTGAGAGGGGTGAATCAATATTCTCTGAAACCACTTAAGTATGTATTCAAAACATTTCATCTAATTTGTAGAAATGAAAAGAAGTAATTGAAACATTCATCACATCACACAACACAAGAACACCAACTTTACATGGAAAACCCAAGAAGGGAAAACCATAGTCAGGGATTACAAACATATTATAACCAGTTACAAGATATAGAAAGGTTTGTTGCTAGGGTGGACCCACTATCTAGAGGAATCACTATCTAGAGAATGTGGAGAGAAAGCAAAGAAAGGATTGCTGCAAGTAAGGAGTAGATTGGTGTTTGTCATTGGTGTCAACAAGATTGTGTTGTCATTGATGAGAAGAATATTGTTACAAGAGTATCTATATTTATTGGTGTTGTATATATTGTTGTATTAATGATGCTTTGATTAGTTGCATTATGTTGTCATTAGTAAGCCATTGGTGTCAACCTCTAGTGTTTCTTTGATAAGATTATTTATGGATGTATGGTTTAGTTGCTAGGTTGTAGTTGGTTCTAGAAGTACTGAAGATGATGAGGATGTATTTTTGGTGCTTGGTTTCCAAGTGCTTTTGAGAAAAAATGATAAAAAGAAGAAACAATGAGTTGCAATTTGTTTTGGGTTGAAGAATAATGTTCTAGTTTATCTCTGTGGTTCTTCTATGTTGAATATCTTCTTATTCTTTTTGGATATTTTGGTCAGAGGTGTTTAGAGGTGTTCTATTCAAAATTTGGTGTGTTGGATCAGCAGGCAGAGGAAGCCAAATTCCACCATGTGGTGGAAATTTAGGGCCGAGATGTCGTGAGAAAATGCTTTTGCCCCAAGATTTCTTCCTAGTTTTTTTTTAGGTCTTGTAGATTTGAAGGCATGCTAATAGTGTTGGTAGATTTCTTTAGTTGAATTTGTTTAAGTTTTGGTGCTTTGAAAGTTATTTTCTTGAGCTACAATGTATGACAAAGTTGTGTGAGTGTACTGGGTGTGTACATTCTTCAATTAAAATTTGTTGCAAAGGAGTTTTTTAGATTTTAGGCTATTTGTGGAATATTATAAATCATGTTCAAGTGTTATGTGGTGTCTATGAGTCATATTTGGATTTAAGGAAGCGTGTACTTAAAATTTTAATGGTGTTAACACAAGTTCGACCAACCTTGGGTCTTTACACTACTTGCAAAATTTTTGGAAGTTGTGTGGTGTGTATGAGTGTATTTAGTTCCTTGCTAAGGTGATTTGTGGTCTTCATTCATTCCTTTCCATTGTGGGAATGATTTGGTGCTGACCTAATTTGAATTTTCACAGTTTAGGTGGATAGTCAACCTTGGAGAATGTTTTCAAGGTTGAAGATGATATAAATATGAGTTGATTTGTTGATGGATGTGAATATAGATGAGTATGATGTGAGTGATATGAATTGAAAAGTTGTAGGGTGTGAATTCACAAAGTGCAATGTGAGCTTTCATGTGTTAGATTATTGAATGCAGTGAGAAGAAGGTGTCTACAATTCTTCAAAGAGACTACGAAGGTGTTGGTGATGTTGTAGTGGACTTTTCTATTGCTTTGAGATGGATTTCTCATTGTAACACTCTTCTCTATATTATTTTCTATTATGGCAGTGAGCCTTTCTTTCTCTTGGGAAATGAGCCCTATGACAGTGAGCCCTATTGTATTCAATGTTGATATTACTTTATATTGTGAGTTAATCGTCACCATGGTTTTTCCCATCTTGGGTTTTCCATGTAAATATGGTGTCTCTTTGTGCATGGTGTTCATTTAATTCTATTTTTATTATTTTATTTCATGATAAAACATTTTAACAAGATTAAGGGTTAATTGGATTAATGTGGATATGAATGTTTGTGAAGGTTTTGAATTTTTTAGGTACAACTAATTCACCCCCCTCTCAATTGTCTTGTGCATTTAACAATTGGTAACATAGCAAGTTCCTTGGAAGAAAGCTTAACCACTTGAGGTAGATTTGGGATGTCGTGCAAGAAAGAGATTCATGTATTTGATGGAATGGATTATACATTTTGGAAGACAAGGATAGAATATTTTCTAGTTTATCCTGGATTTGATGTCTATATGTATGTTGAGAATAGATATAATGCACCTACAAATGGTTCAAGAGCTAATGTTGAGATCAAGGCCTATGAAAGAAATGGTAAAGCAAGGTATGCTCTCTTAAATGGTCTTGCTAATTCTAAATTAGTGAAAGTTATGAATCTAAAAACTACTAGAGATATTTGGGTAAAGTTAGAAAGCATTTATGAAGGAGATGATGAGGTCAAAAAAGCTAAGATACGAAACCTAAAGATCATGTTTGAGAACCTGTAGATGTTTGAAGATGCAAAAATTACAAGCTACATGCAAAGGGTAGTTGAAGTTGTCAGTTCCATCAGAGGTCTTGGTGGAAAACTCAAAGAACTAGAAGTGGTAAAGAAAATTATCAAAATTCTTCCTAAATTTTATAGTCATAAAGTTTCTACTATTGAGGAATTTGAAAATTCAAATCAATATACCAAAGATCAATTGTATGGTTCTTTAACTAATTTTGAGATGAGAAAATTTGGTAAAAATAGTGGTGCAAAAGTTGAGATTTCTTTTAAGGCTAGAAAATCGGAGGAGATTAAGGAATCAAATCAGGAGGATCTTGATGATGTGAAAACCAACTTTGTTAGGATAATGAAGAAGGGTACTAGTAAGTACAGTGGTGTTGTGTAGTTTTGCACACACAGGCCCCACTGAAAGTAGGGACCCTCTTTCTTACTTTGGCTTTGGATGCCTTTGATCTTCTGATTTTGAGATTTTAATTGCTCTGAGATGTGCTTGAATGATTACCTTACTCGTGTAAATGACCAACCTTAGTGACATTTTTGAAAATCCTTGTTTTTGAGTTAACCCCAAGTTTTTATAGATTTTCGAGAAAATTCCCCTTCGGTGGAAATCCCCAAGATCCCCTAGAAACCCGATGGAGGCTAGTACTTTCACTGTTTTTGGAAATTTCAACGCTTTGGGGAATTCTGCCTCACACGGATTTTCCCGAAATTCCTCATTGCCTCTAGATCCCCAAAAATTTGTCGTGCCTTCGGATCCCCGAGCTTGTTGTCGATTGTCTTGTCACGGGCATTTATGCCTTTTGTACAATTTTGTAGCTTGTCTTTATTGTATTTAACCAAGATTTATGATGAGAATTTGTGTCATTTTCTTCGTTATGAGATTTGAAGAGCTTGATTTTGAGTTGTTACCGTTGCATTGTGTGTTTGGGGATTGTCATCGATCATTGTAGTAGAGTTTTCTGGTGATCACTTGCATTTTGCTCGGACTTCAGGGTTTCTTGCCAGTTGCTGTGATTCTGATTACTCTTCACTCATGGTATGTCCACAATTCCTTTGCTTCTAATTGATGAGTTTGAATCTTTTCATGGTTTGTGCGTATGCTTTGGGTCATGATTTTGAGTGTGAGGAAGTTTCGTGTTCAAGCTAGGGTTCTCGTTTTGACTTTATGCCTTTCGCTGTACTTCATGTTGCTTTTCCTTCTGCTTGATGGTGATTCAATGTGGATACTCATTGCTCTATTTGATTCTTGGTTTGATTTCATGCTTCCCTATGTTGAGCTCTGGCTTGACCTAGCGATTTCCCTAACCTTCGATGAAATCACATCCTGGGTGAATTGAAACCATTCGTTCATCATTCAAATCTAATAATCACCTTTTCTTAGTAAGGTTTTATGGGAATTGGTGGGAGGTTTAATGGAATGAAAGGGTGAGATGGGATCTAGACTGTGCTTTCATCGCGTTATCTTAGGGTTTCCCTTATTGAAAATCATTGCTCACACTGATTGAATCACACTTAGATGAATTGAGAGCTTAGATTCTTCATTTTGCAATCTAAACGAATGGAATCCAAGACTGAATCCCTAGGTTCCTAATTGTTTGATTGTTCTGGGGGAAATCCTGACGAAGTCAAAAAAATTGGGTTTTCGAATATTTCATGGATTTCCATTACATTCGAAATTCCCCGATTTTCCATCGCTACATCATTTTCCCAAAAATGTGCCTAAAACATGAAAACTATATTGACTTCATGGAATTCCGCTTCATTTGGATTCTCTTGAAAATCCATTATTCCTTCATTTTTTCTTGAAATGTGTCAGAGTCACCATTTTTGTGGATTTCCGTTCCCCATGAATTTCCACAAAAGCTTGTTGGAAATGAAGTTGCTTGTAATGTGCTGCCATAATAGTGGTTTACAATTCACGAGGAGGAGCGAATTTTAATTTGAAATCACATATTTTTTAGAAAATATAATGATTTAAGCCTTAAAAGATTCCATTTAAAATTCAATTGAAGAAGGGGTTTGATCAAATCACCTTAGATCAAGCCCCTTGAATCAGAACCTAAGCTAGTTTTAAACCATACTATAAATGCCTCTCATCTACACTATCAAAATCTTTGATAAAATATCACTTTGATTTAGCTTTTGGGGGATCAAATGAATTCATTTAAAATTTATTTCAAATGATTATGGTATTTCCTCGAATAAGCTATCAATGAATATAATTTAATATATGTTTTTGGTTTTGTTATGTATTTGTTTTAAGTTTTATTAAACATAGGTTTTTCTTTGAAAATGGATTTCTTTGTTCTTCACATGTTGAAAATAGAATATTATCAAAAAAAAAATGAAAAATATGAGTGCACGGAATATTGAAGTCTTGATCAACAAAAGAATTAAATTAAATTTTGACATATCTACAAAGTTAAATTATCACGGTGCTTAGCTGTCTAAATTAATTAGTTTGACTTTGAGAAGGATTGATTAAGGAAAAATATTCAATAAAAACTATCTAACCAAGTGGAAGCACTTACGATCGAGTTACAAATCTAAATTTGAAAAGAATTAGAATTTTATCCTTCATGGAAAAAAAAGTTGATTATCGTTATCTTTTGATTGTCGTCGCTTTTTAAAAATGTTATTTTCTGAAGAAAAAAAAATCGTGGGAGATGGAAAAAGAAGTGCAATTTGATTCCAAAAATTTTGAAAATAATATTTTTAGAATCTACGGACAAAATTTGATGAGACTCTGGTTGCACCATCTTCAAATTCCTCAGGTTTAAGCTATAGGTGCGAATAATGAAGATTTAGTTAAAAATATGTAATTTAGGTGTCTAGTTGGCCAAAATTGTAAACCACTATTATGGGATAGTATAAAAATATTTTTTTATTTTATTTTATAATTATAAAAATAAAAACACCTGCCATGTTAACCCGAAAGGACAACAAAATACCACACAATTTTTTTTTTTTTGAAAGAGAAACATTACATAAGATGATTGTGAACATACATTATATAAGATGATCATAATATACATTATATGAAAAAACTTATCTAGTCCCTTGGGGTTATAGGTTGCATCACACGTAAACCTCCCCAACCAAAACATCGTTAAAGATAAAGCCCAAAAGTTAACAATAGAAGCATACATTCACAAGATAACATAATCATACAACCATCTATAAGCAATAGCAATGAAAAAGATACATACATCATTCTATTACAATTCAATTCATAGTTTTAATATTACAATTGTGGAGCATATTTCCACAGATACAATACATCAAGAATACATTACAACATTACATAATGCTTCCCTTATAACAATGGGAAGAGTACATCAAGTACAAGAATAATTACATCAATGAAGAATAAGGTACAAGGCATAGAATAGTCTTCAACCAAGTGAAGCTCTAGAAATTATGTGTTTGCTTCCGCATCACGAACACAAACTAGGAACCCAATGGGGTGCATAGCACATTCCACCCGACCGCATGGACCCGAAGGTCCACCCCTTGTGCTAGAAGTGACAAGAAAGACCCACGACCAAGAAAAACAAGCAGAACGACCACAAGACCACACTACAAGAGCAACCAAACATAAAAAACAACACTCTCAACGACTACTTACAAGGTGACTACTTTAAGAGGCATACAAAGGGAAAATCAAGGGATACTATGGGAGAGTGTCATCGCACGGTCCTATCATGGGTTATCCTGGCTGCCTCTTCAACAAGCGTCAGCCCCCATTTATGGTTATCCTGGCTGCCTCACACTAGGCGCCGACCCCATAGGGTGACTCATGCGGGACCACTAGCCTCTCATGAGGACGAGGTAGCGATCTTGTCGACCATGGCCTTCTCAACCCACCCTTAGTCTATGGAAGCACTAATGGCGAGAGCAAGGTATCTTATTTATCTTTAGTTTATGTATCCTACCCAAACCCACTAGTACATTTTGTTAGGTTTTCACTTATTTAACAAACTCTTCAATGGGTTATCCAGGCCGCCCCTTTGTGCACCGAACCCCATGGAGAGCCACTCTCCCTAATGGCCCTAAAACAAATCTAAGTCATCAAGGGGTGTACCAAAACAGAAAGAGCACTAAAACCACAAAACCAGTGTACCTGCAAGGCATGAACCATCTCGCCAAAGCCATTTACAAAGACAATCCTGATACAAGGTTTGACCCACACATGAAACTCAAAATCAATAGTAAGATCAAACTTATTATAATGATTAAACTGTGGAAGTTCAACATGGAACAATACTTTCCTTAGCCTCTAGAAGCCTATAGGACAACCTACCCTTACAATCCCAGAAGAGTAACACAATGAAATGGGTTTCCAACATGATCTCACAACAAGTCCAAACACATAATCTATTTCAAACAGAAATAATGCAAATGAATGACGAAAACGATCATGGGGCATAAATAAAATTAACTTCTTAATCTACTGACACATTCCATGTAACAAATAAATATTAATCGCTACACCTCTTTGTACAAGCAACTGAATACTAATTGAACAACTAAGGGATTATGCAATTCATATACACATACACAATCAGGACTTAATCAGAAATTGAAGTATATGTATAAACTAAAATGAAAACGTTCTACAAATTAACTAATTTAAAATAAGGTTTACAAATATTTTGCTCACATAAGTAAATAAATTATTGAGAAACTAAATATTAAAATAAAAACGTTTTTACAGATTAACTAATTTAAAATGAGGTTTACAAATTTCTTTTGCTCACATAAGTAAATAAATTACTAAGAAACTAAATATATGTATAAATTAAAATAAAAATGTTTTACAGATTAAAAATAAGGTTTACAAATCTTTTGATCACATAAGTAAATAAATTACTGAGAAACTAAATATATGTATAAATTAAAATAAAAACGTTTTATAGATTAACTAATTTAAAAAATAAAAAGGTTTTATAGATTAACTAATTTAAAATAAGGTTTACAAATCTTTTGCTTACTGAGAACCCAAATATATGTAAAAATTAAAATAAAGACATTCTACAAATTAACTAATTCAAAATATAGTTTACAAATCTTTTACTCACATTAGTAATATTTAATTTTAATCTATAGATTATATCTGATAATGATAAAAATGGTTAGTTTTAGTTAATAGAATTCTTTCCATTTAATTTAAGTGTAAATATACAACCTTATTGTGATATTATTGCTAGTATCAATATATCACCATCCCCAAACAAAAGGTCATAATAAAATTATATTTATACTAAAATTTAGGCAACATGGGGTACTATAACCAATTCGTGAAGAACAAATGAGTAGCTATTATTTAGCTAATTGTCCAAAAATAAGGGACAAATACCCATACGGTGATGTGAAAAATTAAATCAATTAGAGATTGTTAGACTAGTAAATAAAATAATAAAGTTAGAAAGAAGAATGCCCCTAAAAGAAAATTCAGTAAAAGTTCCTTTTACGTGGAGGGCAGTGGAGGGCACAGTACTGTTTAATTTTTTTTTTTTCTACAGTTCAACAGAGTTTTCCAAATTTTCATTTTCTACAGCCATAAATAAAAAATTACTAAAATTGTTTAGGACTAGAAAGGTAGAAACTTTACAATTCTAAATTCCAAATTTTCTTTTCTACAACCATAAATCAAAATTTACTAAAATTGTTTAGGACAAAAAGGGTAGAAACTTTACAATTCTAAATTCTAAATTTTCATTTTCTACAACCATAAATGAAAATTTATTAAAATTGGTAAGGATTAGAAAGGTAGAAATTTTACAATTCTAAATTCTAAATTTTCATTTTCTATAGCCATAAATGAAAAATTATTAAAATTGTTTAGGACTAGAAAGGTAGAAATTTTACAATTCTAAATTC
>VDFB02207656.1:0-23161 GCA_007258455.2 Sequoia sempervirens | reverse complement strand
AAGTAGCTTAATAATAGGCATGTAACTCCACTAATCTAAGATATGTAGCATGTAAAATTAAATGTATCTGTAAGTATAAAAGGAAACACACCTAAGGAATATTATCTAGAATAAGGAATATTCTATAGTAACACCCACCTAAAGAATATATTAGGTGGGTACAAAGAAATTGTGTGTGAACATCTAATCTAGGTAATGAGGCACTCAAGTACAAGAAACTCTCAAAAATGAAGAAATGAAGAAAACATCAATGGGAAAAATCTACCACAAAAGGAAGAGAAAAGAAGAACTAACTAGAAGGGCCCCATGAAGGAGGATGAACTCTTTGAATGTTGGTCAAATTCTCTAGGTGATGTTCTACTAGAAAGAATGTTAGGGTTCTTTTTGTGAAGCATCTTTAGAATCTTATATAACATGAAGTGCATAACAAACTAATTGTTAGAAGAGGAAGATGAGTCTGCTTCAAAGAATAACTAGAAGCTTGTGAAGAAGAAACTTGAAAATTTGTAGTAGTAATAAGTATTGTTGAAGTGTTAGATTTTAAAAGAGGGACTCTACAAACAAGTGATCTTTGATAGAAATGAGTCCCAATCAAATGGATCTTGATGAAGAAGACGTATAGAATTATAAGAATCTCTCATAGAACAAACAAATAAATGTGAAGGAGTAGTATGTGGAATAAATGAACTATCAACACTAGATGAAGTAGTATAAACCTTAGAGAATGAATCATCAACTAAAAAAATGAGAGAAGGTGAGGACACTAGAGAAGTGATCAATTTTCCCACTTGTAAGTGTTAGGATTTGGTGTTGTATACTATTTCATAATCTTACTTATTATAATGTTCTAATTAAATAATTATTTAATTGTGGTACACCTAGGAGATGTGGTTAACCTGCACTAGGTAATTATTTTGGGTCAGTTGTAAAGTTGTATGTAATATTTGGGTTAGTTATTTTTTGTGGAGGAGGGAGAAAAATAAATTATCATTTGGGATTTTTTTTTTAATAATGTGTATCAAAAAGTAAATGAAGGGTCAATGGTTTTGTGTAATCATGGTTTTGAGGAACATAGTTTTATTGTACCTCTTAGTTGTATTTATTATGATCTTGAGTGTATATAAAGAAGCTTATGTTTAGTAGTTAAGGTTGGTTGAGTGAGTAGGTTGTCATAGTATTGAGTTTCTCTTGTAAGAGTATATGTGAAACATGGCATGAGATGTTTAGATTTGTTCATGGACACATGGAGAATGCATTGGAGAGGATCTTAATGTTTCAAAAATATTCATTACATAACTTTATAAGTGTTTAGTAGGAAACATGTTCCTAGATCCAATTGGATTAACTAGGTGCAGTGTAGAAACATATATCCCTTTACATTTTCACACTTGTTTGGGCCCTTCCAGCTAAAATTGGGCTTCTTTATGCCTTATTTGGTCCTATTTTGCATCCATAAGCCTTATTTAATGCATCTTTTCAAGGATGATCCAGACACATATCTAATGACCAATCATAATTCAATGATTTTGGATTGAATGGCCTAGATTTAGTGATATGGGACTCATACACCACCTTGGGCGTATGGGCCCCACCTATGTTTCATTGCCTGAACCTGAATTCAGAATAGAACTTAACATTTCTTGATTTTTTTGTCCCAAGCCTAGGCTACTAGGACTCATGTGCCCCAACTAGCATATGAGTGTCGCTTAGCTTGGACATATTTTAAATTCAAATTCTTTGAGGGATTTTATTCTCCTAGGAGGAGATGTTAGATTATTATGTCATGTTTGGCTTCCCAATTTTGTGATTTGAGCTTTCATAGTGATATGGATATATGTTGTCTTGGTATTTCTTGGCTTATTTTTAAGCAGCAACTGGTTCTCAAAACTATCTAAATGAGTAACCAACTCCTATGTTCCAATGTTTTAGGGGGGTGGCCAATGAACAAGAGAAAGGCTTAACAATTTTCTCGTCTGCAATTTAGGCTTTGCAAAACCTAAGATGGTAGTCCTATGCAATATCTAACATGACTTTATACAATTCATGTAGTGTATTAATTTAAACAAATATGCTCTCTTGGTTATGATCATTTAATGAGAAAATAAATGAGCTTAGTTCATACATCCAAGGGTGATTCAATAAAATTTGTGGGTTCTAAGATCTTGTGGTTAACTAGATCATTAAAGGGCTATCACACATTTAAGAAGGAAGTTCTTATCATATGATATTAAGATCATCTAAATTGTTTTATCTTTTTTTATTTTCAAATGAGTGATCCTTTAAACTTCGTTGATCACTTACATTTTGTAGTAGGTAGAGGGTTGTTTGCAAAGACTCTTATCATGCAGGGCAATGTGGATGCATAGTGGAGCGAATAAGATAATATCAATTGTTAATCCTTAAGAATTCTTATAACCAAGATCTTAAGAAATGATGTAGTAAATAGAATAATGTATGATTTAGCAACAACACTATTATGATGGAAAATGTTTCCATATGATTGTATTGGAGTTTTATCAAGTTGTCCATGTGATTTAGCATCAACTATACTAAATAGATTATTAATATTTAGTCTAATAAAATAGATTATTGTAGACTTTCAAAAGGATGCTGTCCGGATTGTGCTTCTTCTTCATCATTACATTTTTTCTATTTTCCTTACTTTCCGATTTAATATTACACAAATCCTATATATTATGTAAAAATAAAAATTGAAGTCGTAAATCAGACCCAAACCATAACGCACATGTTGTAACACGTACACATGATAAGCTTAGAAACTCATTAATTTATAACCCATCACGTATTATATGTCGAAACATTGTTAACTTTTCAGACATGTAGCTTTTGCGACCCCATAGCCAAAATCAGTTGAAACGTTTAACGTATCATTTATGAATGAAATTGAGGATTTGATTAAACTGAGCATGCATATTCTTGATTACCTAGAAAACATATTAAATATTACGGAATCCAGATAGATGAAAGTGTGTTATAAAATGTTTCAGTTATTAATGGAAAGGAATTGATTATATTTCCCTGTCACCGCGAATCACAAAATATCGAAACAATTTACAAGTGTCGTGAGTTTTCATAGCGGAAAATCTAAATTTGGTAGGAAGTCGAATTCATAACAACTCCATTCAACCTTGTTTTATCTACTGCAGCAAGTCGGATCCGGAATGTGGCCTGCACAGTTAGGACACGACGCTAACATCTCTACAATTTCAAGCAGATTATCAATCGATTTATTGTTGTTCATGGCTGCATTCGTATTCAGCTTTTCCTTGAGGATTGATCGCGCAGACACAGCGAGGGGACGAATCAGAAGTAATGAAACGTGTTCGCTCTAGGAATATAGAAAGAAAAGCTGGGTGAATGTTTTGCGAGATACTGAGCGAAGATGGAGGATGGAGATGAATAAAGAAAGTAAATGGTATTTAAAGAGAGTGAAAACGGAGAGCAAGCATATGAATAGGTCAATATTGAAATGCGGCAAGGGTCATATTCATAGTAGAACAATGGCGCGTTGATTGTATTTTAGTTTTGACATTGTCTACTTTAGAAATGAAGTTATTCAACATTTTGTTTTTTTGTTTTTTTTGAATGTTTAAATTCCTTTTCAAAAGGGTATAGATTTGATATTTTAGATAATCTCTGAGGATATTGAATTAATTTTGATATAGAAAATTATAAGGAATAAAAATTTAGTCTATTTTGATTTTGTCATGTTCCTTTGACATGTTGATCTAATTTCTTCTAAAGTGTAAATATTATCAGGAGTAGATACCTCTCTTCCTGAATTTATATATCATGTGGATGATTCAAGGGGGAATCTTTTCATTGGATTAAATACCAGAATTTTATGTTTGATAATTAGATTTTGAAATTCTATAGATTGTATCATGTCATATGCTCTTCATAAAGGTGATAGCAAGTATAATTATAAAAAATAAAATTCTTGCTCCATTATATCCCCAACAAACAATATTAAAAACAATGGTGCAAATAAATTCTTAAAGTGGGTAGGAAAAGTGATCAGGAGAGAGTGAAGATTATTAGTGAAACATTTGTTGAATTTAAGCTCATTCGCACTTTAGATTCACACATCTCTATTACCAAAAAAATACATCTCTCTCATGGAATGCTAAGGGTTTAGGTAGCACCCATCATAAAAAATTTATTTGAGAACTTATTTAGATTTATAAGCTTGATATTGTTTTCCTTGTGGAAATGAAACATTTTGTGGAGGAATGCTAGTTACTTCTTCTATACCATGGTAAGCTAGTTAGTATCAGTGTGTTTGAGCCCCAAGTTCTATATGAGGGTTATATTACCATTTGGATCTTAGCAACTTACACCTTTTATTTGGATAGAAAGTAATCATTTGATTTCATTGATTGGTACTTGTTTCAATTTTGGAAGCCTAATTTTCTTATTCAATTTTTATGGTCCTAAACTTTTTCAAGGAAATGTCTTCTTATTGTCATATATTCTATTTGTTAATTTTACGTTTTCTTTTGTTCCTTAGATCTTAGCTAGGGATATTAATGCCATTCCTTCTTTTGAGGAGAAATTTTGAGTCTTTTATTGACTTAGCCAATCTTCAACCTTATTCTAATAAAATAAATATTTTCTTAATATTGTATCTGTCAAAGCAAGTGGTGTTTTATCACTTGGAATAACATCACATGTGCTTCTACTTCTATTTTCAAGAGGTTAAATTTTTTTTTTATTAGTGGATTCAGGATAATTGGACTACTTACTCTAAAAAATTTAATGGCATGATTTAGATCATTGGCCCTTTATATTTCTTCTCTCTTTTTTTTTTGGGAAAAACTCTTGGTCATGTTCCAATTGTTGTGGCTTTATGATCAAGCTCTATATAAGCACATGAAAATCTAATTGATGGATAAGAAGCCTCCATTTGGTTCTAATATGTATTTATTTTCAAAGATGGCTTCACTATTTCAAGTTTATGCTTAAATAGTGAAATCTTTTATGGATTCTTGGTAATATTCTTTTAGCAAATACACAGGATTGAGGAAGGAAAGATGACCTTAGATTAGAATGGAATAAGGAATAATGGGGATGGAATGGAATAATGGAATTAAAAGGATGATAAATAATGTTATTTAATCTATTATTTACTATCAAGAAATCCATTTGTCAACATAGGATTAGTTTCATATATCTCTACATTATTGAATGAAATTGGTCTTGCAATAGTGGAGGAGGAAAGGGTTATTTCAGATGACATCCCTTATTTGGTTATTAAGGATAAAGATGGTTTTCTTATGGGGACTATTAATCTTACAAAATTGAAAAAAAAAAATCAAAGGTAAGTCTCATAGTCTTGATGGCTTCCCTATTTATTGATTTTTTTCAAGAGTTCTAGGATATATTGAAGAATGATCTTGTAAAATTTGTATGTAAATAATAGTCTAATAAGAAGATGAAATTAATACATTTTAATTTTCTAGGTTTCATTCTCCTTAGAAAGTGGGGAAAACTATTTTGATATATTTCATTTCATAGATCTTTGTAATGTCTTCTACAAGGTCATCACTAAAATAATTATTTATTATAAATGGATTTTAGAATTTTTTGATATTCTTTAATAGGGTTCTTTTTGAATGATCATTAGATTATAAAAAAGTATTGTTAATTCTTAAGGAAATATTCATTCTTTGAATTGTTCTAAGGAGAAAGTTATGCTTTGTAAGTTAGACATGTCCAAGGTTTATTTTAAGGTAAGATTGTCCTTTCATATTTTATTATTATTTAAGTTTAGTATATTTTTGTGGGGGATTGATTGTGTAATGAGATGTATGGTTTCCTCCTCCTCTATTCTTGTAAATAAATTTGTATCCCTTATTCAAACTACTAGAGGATTGTGGAAATGCATTTTTTTCTCCCCTTGTCTTTCATTCATATGGTTAACTTTTTGGAAGTTCCCCTTTTCACTAAAGAAATAATAGATGTATATAGGGTTGCACTATTTCTATGGATTTTTAATCTCCTTTTCATCTTTAACTTTTGATGATATTATTTCAATGGGAGTTGATAAAATGAAAGAGGCTATAAATTATATGATTCATTTGGATGTATTTTTGAAAGCTTTTAGCTAGAAGATTGATAAGGAAAATGCCAATACTTATTTCTTTAAGACTGCTTTAACTAACAAATAATGAATTTCTCTTATTTTATGGTTTATAATTCAGCTCGTTTGGATTACCTTGGCATTCCTATGTCATTTGATAATCCTAATCATCTTCAGTGGAAATAGATTCATGATAGGTTTAGAATTTTAGATTCATATTAGACATTTTGAAGGTTTTACTTTGATGCATATCATATTATTTCAAAGTATTTTTTAATTCTCTTCTTGTTCATAAATTCTTGGTGCTTTCTACTACTCAAATTTTTCCATAAGAGTTTGACTCTCATTCTATTTGGACAAGAAATTATGACTATAAGAAATGAGTTTTATTAGTTGGGACCATATTTCTATACCAACAAAATACTTGTGGTATTGATATTCAATTTTCTATGATAGATAATTGAGCCTTAGCTATTAAACATTATTATGGATGGTGCAATAGTAGGATTAGCCTAGTGACACAATTTTTTCCTATAGGTATTTATTAGGGATTATTGTTGATGTAGTTTCAATAATGGTTTTTACTAGGCCATTCTATATGATGTATAATATTATGAATAATGTTTTATTACTTCTTAAGTAGGGACTCTTCTATATTTTCAATTATACTAATATGCTTAATTTTTTATTGGACTCATGAAAATCCTAATCATTGATTCTTATTTTTTCTCCTCATCCACCCCCTTTATGTCAAATATTTTTTAGAGGCTAGTTAGTATAAAGTGTCTATCTTTAAAAATTCTCATTTGGCTAGGGAAATTATTTTTATTCTTGGTATAATCTTTTCTTATGGCCTTTGGGAGGAGGTCTAGATTCTTAGGAAATTTTATCATCTATTCTAGCTAAGAGACCATGTAGTTCCTTCGGTGGGGTTAATATTGTTTCTTGGGGATATTAATAACTAAAATTTTGAGTGTATTAAACTTGAAACATGATCTAAATGTTTATAGTGGGAAATTAGGAGTAATTTCCATCTACAATAATGGTTAAGTAGCTTAATAATAGGCATGTAACTCCACTAATCTAAGATATGCTAGCATGTAAAATTAAATGTATCTGTAAAAATTATAGAAAGGAAACACACCCAGGAATATTATGTTGTAGAATATTATCTAGAATAAGGGAATATTCTATAGTAACACCTAAAGAATATATTAGGTGGAACAAAGAAGTGTGTGTGAACATCTAATCTAGGTAATGAGGCACTCAAGTACAAGAAACTCTCAAAAATGAAGAAAGGAAGAAACATTAATGGGAAAAATCTCCCCCAAAAAAGAGAGAAAAGAATAGCTAACTAGAAGGACCCCCTCGAGAATGATGAACTCTTTGAATGCTGGTCAAATTCTCTAGGTGATGTTCTACTAGAAAGAATCTTAGGATTCTCTCTGTGAAGCATCCTTAGAATCTTATATACCAAGAAGTGCAATAACAAACTAATTTTCAGAAGAGGAAGATGAATCTACTTCAAAGAATAACTAGAAGCTTGTGAAGAAGCAGCTTGAAAATTTGTAGTAATAAGTATTGTTGAAGTGTTGGATTTTAAAAGAGGGACTCTACAAACAAGTAATGTTTGATATAAATCAGTCCCAATGAAATGGATCCTGATGAACAAGATGTATAGAATTATAAGAATCTCTCATAGAATAAACAAATAAATGTGAAGAAGTAATATCAACACTAGATGAAGTAGAATAAATCTTAGAGAATGAATCATCAACTAAAAAAATGAGAGATGGTGAAGACACTAGAGAAGTGATCAATCTTCCCACTTGTAATTGTTAGGATTTGGTGTTGTATACCATTTCATAATCTTACTTATTATAATGTTCTAATTAGATAATTATTTAGTTGTGGTACATCTACGAGATGTGGCTAGCCTGCACTAGGCAATTATTTTGGGTCACTTGTAAAGTTGTATGTAATATTGGGTTAGTTGTTTTTTGTGGCTCAGGCATAAAAAATAATTACTATTTCGAATTTTTTTTTTAATAACATGTATCAAAAATTAAATGAAGGGTTAATGGATTTGTGTAATCATGGTTTCGATGAACATAGTTTTATTGTACCTCTTGGTTGTATTTATTATGAGCTTGAGTCTATATAAAGAAGCATATGTTTAGTAGTTAAGGTTGGTTGAGTGAGTGGGTTGTCATAGTATTGAGTTTCTCTTATAAATGTATATGTGAAACATGGCAGGAGATGTTTAGATTTGTACATGGACACATGGAGAATGCATTGGAGAGGATCTTGATGTTTCAAAAATATTCATTGTAACTTTACAAGTGTTTAGTAGGAAAAGTGATCCTAGATCCAATTGGACTAACTAGGCGTAGTGTAGAAAAATCTATCCCTTTACATTTTCACACTTGTTTGGGACCTCCCAGCTAAAATTTAGCTTTTCTATTCCTTATTTGGTCCTATTTTGCATCCACGAGCCTTATTTAATGCATCTTTCCAAGGATGATCCTAACACATCTAATGACCAATCATAATTCAATGATTTTGGATTGTATGGCCTAGATTTAGTGATCTAAGACTCATACGCCACCTTGGGCATATGGGTCCCACCTATGTTTTGGTGCCTGAACCTGAATTCAAAATAGAACTTAACATTTCTTGAAATTTTTGTCCCAAGCCTAGGCTACTAGGACTCATGTACCCCAACTAGCATATGAGTTCCACTTAGCTTGGACCTATTTTAAATTAAAATTCTTGGAGGGATTTTATTCTCCTACGAGAAGATGTTAGATTATTCTGTCATGTTTGGCTTCCCAATTTTGTGATTGGAGCTTTCATAGTGATATGGAACTAGGTTCTCTTGGTTTATTTTTAAGCAACAACTGGTTCTGAAAACTATCTAAATGAGTAGCCAACTCTTATGTTCCAATGTTTTGGGGGGTTGGTGAATGAACAAGAGAAAGGCTTAACAATTTTCTCCTCTACAATTTAGGCTTTGTGAAACCTAAAATGGTAGTCCTATGTGATATCTAATGTGACTTCATACAATTCATGTAGCATATTAATTTAAACAAATATGCTCTCTTGGTTATGATCATTTAATGAGAAAAAAATTGAGCTTAGTTTATACATCCAAGGGTGATTCAATAAAATTTGTGGGTTCTAAGATCTTGTGGTTAACTAGATCATTAAAGGGCTATCACACATTTAAGAAGGAAGTTCTTATCATATGAGATTAGGGTCGTCTAAATTGTTTATCTTTTTTTTTTTTTTAAATGAGTGATCCTTTAAACTTCGTTGTTCACTTACATTTTGTAGTAGGTAGAGGGTTGTTTTCTAAGGCTCATAAGATCAATGTGAATGTATGGTGGAGTGAATAAGATAATATCAATTGTCAATCCTTAAATTCTTATAAGCCCAAAGATCTTAAGAAATGATGTAGTAAATAGAATAATGTGAGTTACTTAACAACACTATTATGATGGAAAATGTTTCCATATAATGAAGTTGTATTGGAGTTTTATCAAGTTGTCCATGTGATTTAGCATCAACTGTACTAAATAGATTATTAATATTTAGTCTAATAAAATAGATTATTGTAGACTTTCAAAAGGATGATGTCCCGAGTGTGCTTCTTCATCAGTACATATTTTCTATTTTCCTTACTTTCCGATTTAATATTACACAAATTCTATATATTATGTAAAAATAAAAATTGAAGTCGTAAATCAGATCCAAACCATAACGCACATGTTGTAACACGTACACATGATAAGCTTAAAAACTCATTAATTTATAACCCATCCACGTATTATATGTCAGAAACATTTATTTAACTTCAGACATGGCTTTTGCGACGCCATAGCCGAAATCGATTTGGAAACGTTTAACGTATCATTTATAAGATAAAGAAATTGAGGGGATTTGATTGACTGAACATGCATATTCTTGATTACCGAGAAAACATATTAAAATATTACGGAATCAGATAGATGAAAGTGTGTTATAAAAAATGTTTCAGTTATTAATGGAGAGGAATTGATTATATTTCCTGTCACCGCGAATCACAAAATATCAGGAAACAATTTACAAGTGTCGTGAGTTTTCATATGGAAAATCTAAATTTGGTAGGAAGTCGAATTCGCAACAACTCCCATACAACCTTGTTTATCTATTGCAGCAAGTCGGATCGGAATGTGGCCTGCTAACATCTCCACAATTTCAAGCAGATTATCAATCGATTTATTCATCTTTTCCTTGAAAGTTGATCAGCACCAGACACGGCGAAAGGGATGAATTAGAAATGTAAGAAACTGATGTTCAGTTTACAAATAAAGAAGCTGGAGTGAATGTTTTTGAGATACTGAGGCGAAGATCGAGAATGGAGATGAATAAAGAAAGTAAATGGTATTTATAGAGAGAAAACGGAGCAAGCATATGAATAGGTCAATATTGAAATGTGGCAAAGTCATATTCAAAGTAAGAAGAATGGCGCGTTGATTTGTATTTTAGTTTTGACATTGTCACTTTCGAAATGATGTTATTCAACATTTTATTTTTTATTTTTGGAAAGTTCAATTTTTTTTTAAAATCATTTTTTTTTTAAAAAGGGTATAGATTTGATATTTTAGATAATCTTTATGGATATTGAATTAATTTTGATGGAGAAAATTATAAAGAATAAAAATTTAGTCTATTTTGATTTTTTCATGTTCCTTCAAAATGCTGATCTAATTTCTTCTAAAGTGCAAATATTATCAGGAGTAGATACCTCTCTTTCTCAATTTGTATGTCATGTGGATGATTCAAGGGGGAATCTTGGAGTTGGATTAAATATCAAAATTTTATGTTTAATAGTTAGATTTTGAAATTTGATAGATTGTATAATGTCATATGCTCTTCATACAGATGATAGCAAGTATAATTATAAAAATAAAATTGTTGCTCCATTAGATCCCCAACAAACAATATTAAAAATAATGGTACAAATAAATTCTTAAAAGTGGGTAGGAAAAGTGATCAAGAGAGAGTGAAGATTATTAGGGAAACATTGGTTGAATTTAAGCTCATTCACACTTTAGATTCTCACATCTCTATTTCAAAATAATTTAATTCTCTCATGGAATGGTAAGGGTTTTATATAGCCTCATCAAAAATTTATTTGAGAACCTTTAGATTTATAAGCTCGATATTGGCTTTCTTTGTGGAAATATTTTTTGTGGAGGAATGCTAGTTACTTCTTCTATTATAGTAAGCGAGAGTCGATGCTTGATGTGTTGAGCAGTCTATAAAGAGGGATTATATTTCCATTTTGGGATCGCAGCAACTTACACCTTTATCTGGATATCAAGTAATCATTTGATTTAATTGATTGAGTACTTGTTTTCCAATTTTGGAAGCCCTAATTTTCTTATTCAATTTTATGCCCATACATTTTCATGGAAAACTCTTCTTATTGTCATATATTCTATTTGTTCATTTTATGTTTTCTTTTTTTTGTTTCCTTGAATCTTAGCTAGAGTTTTAATGTCATTCCTTCTTTTTGAGGGAAAAGGGTGATGCTTGAATTGGCTTAGTTGATCTTCCAACCTTATTCTAATAAAATAAATATTTTCTTAATATTGTAGATGTCAAAGAAAGTGGTGGTCTATTAGTTGGAATAACATCACATGTGCTTTTACTTCGATTTTCAAGAGGTTATTTTTTTCTTTTTTAATAATTAGATTAAGGATAATTGGACTACTACCTCTAAAAGTTTTAATGGCATGATTTAGATCATTAGCCCATTAATATTTCTTCTCTTATTTTTGTTTGGAAAAAACTCTTGTTCATGTTCCATTTCATGTGGTTTTATGGTCAAGCTCTATATGAGCACATGAAAATTTAATTGATGGATAAGAAGCATCTATTTGGTTCTAATATGTATTTATTTTTAGCAAAGGCTTCAGTATTCCAAGTTTATGTTTAAATAGTGAAACAACTATGGATTTGGTAATATTTTTTAGCAAATACATAGGGTTAGGAAAAAGGGAAAGATATTAATTTTTAGATTAGACAATTTGGTAACAATCGAGAATGAGTTTAGAAAGAGTTTTTTTAGTCCAAAAAACTTCAATAATGGAAACTCAGGATGAAATATTTTAGAAAAATAAATCAAGACTTAATTGGCTTCAGGAGGGGAATAAAATACCACCTTTTTAATAATTGTATTAAATAAAGGATGATAAATAATGTTATTTAATCTATTATTTACTATCAAGAAATCCATTTGTCAACATAGGATTAGTTTCATATATCTCTACATTATTGAATGAAATTGGTCTTGCAATAGTGGAGGAGGAAAGGGTTATTTCAGATGACATCCCTTATTTGGTTATTAAGGATAAAGATGGTTTTCTTATGGGGACTATTAATCTTACAAAATTGAAAAAAAAAAATCAAAGGTAAGTCTCATAGTCTTGATGGCTTCCCTATTTATTGATTTTTTTCAAGAGTTCTAGGATATATTGAAGAATGATCTTGTAAAATTTGTATGTAAATAATAGTCTAATAAGAAGATGAAATTAATACATTTTAATTTTCTAGGTTTCATTCTCCTTAGAAAGTGGGGAAAACTATTTTGATATATTTCATTTCATAGATCTTTGTAATGTCTTCTACAAGGTCATCACTAAAATAATTATTTATTATAAATGGATTTTAGAATTTTTTGATATTCTTTAATAGGGTTCTTTTTGAATGATCATTAGATTATAAAAAAGTATTGTTAATTCTTAAGGAAATATTCATTCTTTGAATTGTTCTAAGGAGAAAGTTATGCTTTGTAAGTTAGACATGTCCAAGGTTTATTTTAAGGTAAGATTGTCCTTTCATATTTTATTATTATTTAAGTTTAGTATATTTTTGTGGGGGATTGATTGTGTAATGAGATGTATGGTTTCCTCCTCCTCTATTCTTGTAAATAAATTTGTATCCCTTATTCAAACTACTAGAGGATTGTGGAAATGCATTTTTTTCTCCCCTTGTCTTTCATTCATATGGTTAACTTTTTGGAAGTTCCCCTTTTCACTAAAGAAATAATAGATGTATATAGGGTTGCACTATTTCTATGGATTTTTAATCTCCTTTTCATCTTTAACTTTTGATGATATTATTTCAATGGGAGTTGATAAAATGAAAGAGGCTACAAATTATATGATTCATTTGGATGTATTTTTGAAATATTTTAGCTAGAAGATTGATAAGGAAAATGCCAATGTTTATTTCTTTAAGACTGCTTTAACTAACAAATAATGAATTTCTCTTATTTTATGGTTTATAATTCAGCTCGTTTGGATTACCTTGGCATTCCTATGTCATTTGATAATCCTAATCATCTTCAGTGGAAATAGATTCATGATAGGTTTAGAATTTTAGATTCATATTAGACATTTTGAAGGTTTTACTTTGATGCATATCATATTATTTCAAAGTATTTTTTAATTCTCTTCTTGTTCATAAATTCTTGGTGCTTTCTACTACTCAAATTTTTCCATAAGAGTTTGACTCTCATTCTATTTGGACAAGAAATTATGACTATAAGAAATGAGTTTTATTAGTTGGGACCATATTTCTATACCAACAAAATACTTGTGGTATTGATATTCAATTTTCTATGATAGATAATTGAGCCTTAGCTACTAAACATTATTATAGATGGTGCAATAGTAGGATTAGCCTAGTGACACAATTTTTTCCTATAGGTATTTATTAGGGATTATTGTTGATGTAGTTTCAATAATGGTTTTTACTAGGCCATTCTATATGATGTATAATATTATGAATAATGTTTCATTACTTCTTAAGTAGGGACTCTTCTATATTTTCAATTATACTAATATGCTTAATTTTTTATTGGACTCATGAAAATCCTAATCATTGATTCTTATTTTTTCTCCTCATCCACCCCCTTTATGTCAAATATTTTTTAGAGGCTAGTTAGTATAAAGTGTCTATCTTTAAAAATTCTCATTTGGCTAGGGAAATTATTTTTATTCTTGGTATAATCTTTTCTTATGGCCTTTGGGAGGAGGTCTAGATTCTTAGGAAATTTTATCATCTATTCTAGCTAAGAGACCATGTAGTTCCTTCGGTGGGGTTAATATTGTTTCTTGGGGATATTAATAACTAAAATTTTGAGTGTATTAAACTTGAAATATGATCTAAATGTTTATAGTGGAAGTGGGAGTAATTTCCATCTACAATAATGGTTAAGTAGCTTAATAATAGGCATGTAACTCCACTAATCTAAGATATGTAGCATGTAAAATTAAATGTATCTGTAAGTATAAAAGGAAACACACCTAAGGAATATTATCTAGAATAAGGAATATTCTATAGTAACACCCACCTAAAGAATATATTAGGTGGGTACAAAGAAATTGTGTGTGAACATCTAATCTAGGTAATGAGGCACTCAAGTACAAGAAACTCTCAAAAATGAAGAAATGAAGAAAACATCAATGGGAAAAATCTACCACAAAAGGAAGAGAAAAGAAGAACTAACTAGAAGGGCCCCATGAAGGAGGATGAACTCTTTGAATGTTGGTCAAATTCTCTAGGTGATGTTCTACTAGAAAGAATGTTAGGGTTCTTTTTGTGAAGCATCTTTAGAATCTTATATAACATGAAGTGCATAACAAACTAATTGTTAGAAGAGGAAGATGAGTCTGCTTCAAAGAATAACTAGAAGCTTGTGAAGAAGAAACTTGAAAATTTGTAGTAGTAATAAGTATTGTTGAAGTGTTAGATTTTAAAAGAGGGACTCTACAAACAAGTGATCTTTGATAGAAATGAGTCCCAATCAAATGGATCTTGATGAAGAAGACGTATAGAATTATAAGAATCTCTCATAGAACAAACAAATAAATGTGAAGGAGTAGTATGTGGAATAAATGAACTATCAACACTAGATGAAGTAGTATAAACCTTAGAGAATGAATCATCAACTAAAAAAATGAGAGAAGGTGAGGACACTAGAGAAGTGATCAATTTTCCCACTTGTAAGTGTTAGGATTTGGTGTTGTATACTATTTCATAATCTTACTTATTATAATGTTCTAATTAAATAATTATTTAATTGTGGTACACCTAGGAGATGTGGTTAACCTGCACTAGGTAATTATTTTGGGTCAGTTGTAAAGTTGTATGTAATATTTGGGTTAGTTATTTTTTGTGGAGGAGGGAGAAAAATAAATTATCATTTGGGATTTTTTTTTTAATAATGTGTATCAAAAAGTAAATGAAGGGTCAATGGTTTTGTGTAATCATGGTTTTGAGGAACATAGTTTTATTGTACCTCTTAGTTGTATTTATTATGATCTTGAGTGTATATAAAGAAGCTTATGTTTAGTAGTTAAGGTTGGTTGAGTGAGTAGGTTGTCATAGTATTGAGTTTCTCTTGTAAGAGTATATGTGAAACATGGCATGAGATGTTTAGATTTGTTCATGGACACATGGAGAATGCATTGGAGAGGATCTTAATGTTTCAAAAATATTCATTACATAACTTTATAAGTGTTTAGTAGGAAACATGTTCCTAGATCCAATTGGATTAACTAGGTGCAGTGTAGAAACATATATCCCTTTACATTTTCACACTTGTTTGGGCCCTTCCAGCTAAAATTGGGCTTCTTTATGCCTTATTTGGTCCTATTTTGCATCCATAAGCCTTATTTAATGCATCTTTTCAAGGATGATCCAGACACATATCTAATGACCAATCATAATTCAATGATTTTGGATTGAATGGCCTAGATTTAGTGATATGGGACTCATACACCACCTTGGGCGTATGGGCCCCACCTATGTTTCATTGCCTGAACCTGAATTCAGAATAGAACTTAACATTTCTTGATTTTTTTGTCCCAAGCCTAGGCTACTAGGACTCATGTGCCCCAACTAGCATATGAGTGTCGCTTAGCTTGGACATATTTTAAATTCAAATTCTTTGAGGGATTTTATTCTCCTAGGAGGAGATGTTAGATTATTATGTCATGTTTGGCTTCCCAATTTTGTGATTTGAGCTTTCATAGTGATATGGATATATGTTGTCTTGGTATTTCTTGGCTTATTTTTAAGCAGCAACTGGTTCTCAAAACTATCTAAATGAGTAACCAACTCCTATGTTCCAATGTTTTAGGGGGGTGGCCAATGAACAAGAGAAAGGCTTAACAATTTTCTCGTCTGCAATTTAGGCTTTGCAAAACCTAAGATGGTAGTCCTATGCAATATCTAACATGACTTTATACAATTCATGTAGTGTATTAATTTAAACAAATATGCTCTCTTGGTTATGATCATTTAATGAGAAAATAAATGAGCTTAGTTCATACATCCAAGGGTGATTCAATAAAATTTGTGGGTTCTAAGATCTTGTGGTTAACTAGATCATTAAAGGGCTATCACACATTTAAGAAGGAAGTTCTTATCATATGATATTAAGATCATCTAAATTGTTTTATCTTTTTTTATTTTCAAATGAGTGATCCTTTAAACTTCGTTGATCACTTACATTTTGTAGTAGGTAGAGGGTTGTTTGCAAAGACTCTTATCATGCAGGGCAATGTGGATGCATAGTGGAGCGAATAAGATAATATCAATTGTTAATCCTTAAGAATTCTTATAACCAAGATCTTAAGAAATGATGTAGTAAATAGAATAATGTATGATTTAGCAACAACACTATTATGATGGAAAATGTTTCCATATGATTGTATTGGAGTTTTATCAAGTTGTCCATGTGATTTAGCATCAACTATACTAAATAGATTATTAATATTTAGTCTAATAAAATAGATTATTGTAGACTTTCAAAAGGATGCTGTCCGGATTGTGCTTCTTCTTCATCATTACATTTTTTCTATTTTCCTTACTTTCCGATTTAATATTACACAAATCCTATATATTATGTAAAAATAAAAATTGAAGTCGTAAATCAGACCCAAACCATAACGCACATGTTGTAACACGTACACATGATAAGCTTAGAAACTCATTAATTTATAACCCATCACGTATTATATGTCGAAACATTGTTAACTTTTCAGACATGTAGCTTTTGCGACCCCATAGCCAAAATCAGTTGAAACGTTTAACGTATCATTTATGAATGAAATTGAGGATTTGATTAAACTGAGCATGCATATTCTTGATTACCTAGAAAACATATTAAATATTACGGAATCCAGATAGATGAAAGTGTGTTATAAAATGTTTCAGTTATTAATGGAAAGGAATTGATTATATTTCCCTGTCACCGCGAATCACAAAATATCGAAACAATTTACAAGTGTCGTGAGTTTTCATAGCGGAAAATCTAAATTTGGTAGGAAGTCGAATTCATAACAACTCCATTCAACCTTGTTTTATCTACTGCAGCAAGTCGGATCCGGAATGTGGCCTGCACAGTTAGGACACGACGCTAACATCTCTACAATTTCAAGCAGATTATCAATCGATTTATTCATCTTTTCCTTGAGGATTGATCGCGCAGACACAGCGAGGATGAATTAGAAGTAATGAAACGTGCTCGCTTTACAAAAAAAGCTGGGTGAATGTTTTGCGAGATACTGAGCGAAGATCGAGAATGGAGATGAATAAAGAAAGTGAGTGGTATTTATAGAGAGAGAAAACGGAGAGCAAGCATATGAATAGGTCAATATTGAAATGTGGCAAGGGTCATATTCAAAGTAGAACAATGGCGCGTTGATTGTATTTTAGTTTTGACATTGTCTACTTTAGAAATGATGTTATTCAACAATTTTTTATTTTTATTTTTTCAAAGTTTAATTTTTTTTTCAAAAGGGTATAGATTTGATATTTTAGATAATCTTTGAGGATATTGAATTAATTTTGATGGAGAAAATTATAAGGAATATAAATTTAGTCTATTTTGATTTTGTCATGTTCCTTTGACATGCTCATCTAATTTCTTCTAAAGTGCAAATATTATCAGGAGTAGATACCTCTCTTCCTCAATTTGTATGTCATGTGGATGATTCAAGGGGGAATCTTGGAGTTGAATTAAATACCAGAATTTTATGTTTCATAGTTAGATTTTGAAATTTGATAGATTGTATAATGTTGTATGCTCTTCATACAGATGATAGCAAGTATAATTATAAAAATAAAGTTGTTGCTCCATTAGATCCCCAACAAACACTATTAAAAATAATGGTGCAAACAAATTCTTAAAAGTGGGTAGGAAAAGTGATCAAGAGAGAGTGAAGATTATTAGGGAAACATTGGTTGAATTTAATCGCATTCACATTTTAGATTCTCACATCTCTATTTTGAAATAATTATAGTTCTCTCATGGAATGCTAAGGGTTTATATAGCACCCCTCATCAAAAATTTATTTGAGAACTTATTTAGATTTATAAGCTCGATATTGTTTTCTTTGTGGAAATGATTTTTTTTGTGGAGGAATGCTAGTTACTTCTTCTATAGTATGGTAAGCTAGTCAGTAACAGTGTGTTTGAGCTCCAGATTCTATAAGAGGATTATATTTCCATTTGGATCCTAGCAACTTACACCTTTTATCTGGATATCAAGTAATCTTTTGATTTCAGTGATTGGTACTTGTTTCAATTTTGGAAGCCTAATTTTCTTATTCAATTTTTATGCCCATACACTTTTTCACGGAAAACTCTTCTTATTGTTGTATATTCTATTTGTTCATTTTATGTTTTCTTTTGTTCCTTAGATCTTAGCTAGGGATTTTAATGTCATTCCTTCTTTTGAGGAGAAAATTTGATGCTTGAATTGGCTTATCTGATCTTCAACCTTATTCTAATAAAATTAATATTGTAGATGTCGAAGAAAGTGGTGGTCTATCAGTTGGAATAACATCACATGTGCTTCTACTTCTATTTTCAAGATGTTAATTTTTTCTTTTTTAATAATTAGATTAAGGATAATTGGACTACTACCTCTACAAGTTTTAATGGCATGATTTAGATCATTGTCACATTAATATTTCTTCTCTTATTTTTGTTTGGAAAAAACTCTTGTTCATGTTCCAATTGATGTGGTTTTATGGTCAAGCTCTATATGAGCACATGGAAATTTAATTGATGGATACGAAGCGTCTATTTGGTTCTAAGATGTATTTTTTTAAGGAAAGGCTTCAATATTCCAAGTTTATGTTTAAATAGTGAAACAACTATGGATTTGGTAATATTTTTTAGCAAATGCATGGGATTAGGAAAAAGGGAAAGATATTAATTTTTAGATTATACAATTTGGTAACAATAGAGAATGAGTTTAGAAAGAGTTCTTTTAGTCCAAAAAAATCAATAATGGAAATTGAGGATGAAATATTTTAGAAAAATAAATCAAGAGTTAATTGGCATTAGGAGGGGAATAAAATACCACCTTTTTAATAATTGTATTAAAGAAAGGATGATAAATAATGTTATTTAATCTATTATTTACTGTCAAGAAATCCATTTGTCAGCATAGGAGTAGTTTCATATATCTCTACATTATTGAATGAAATTGGTCTTGCAATAGTGGAGGAGGAAAGGGTTATTTCAGATGACATCCCTTATTTGGTTATTAAGGATGAAGATGATTTTCTTATGGGGACTATTAATCCTAGAAAATTGAAAAAAAAAATCAAAGGTAAGTCTCATAGTCTTGATGGCTCCCCTAATTATTTTTTTTTTTCAAGAATTCTAGGATATATTGAAGAATGATCTTGTAAAGTTTGTGTGTAAATCATAGTCTAATAAGAAGGTGAAATTAATACATTTTAATTTTCTAGGTTTCATTCTCCTTAGAAAGTGGGGAAAACTATTTTGATATATTTCATTTCATAGATCTTTGTAATGTCTTCTACAAGGTCATCACTAAAATAATTATTTATTATAAATGGATTTTAGAATTTTTTGATATTCTTTAATAGGGGTTCTTTTTGAATGATCATTAGATTATAAAAAGTATTGATATTTCTTAAGGAAATATTCATTCTTGAATTGTTCTAAGGAGAAAGTTATGCTTTGTAAGTTAGACATGTCCAAGGTTTATTTTAAGGTTAGATTGTCCTTTCATAATTTTTTATTATTTAAGTTTAGTATATTTTTGTGGGGGATTGATTGTGTAATGAGATGTGGGGTTTCTTCCTCCTCTATTCTTGTAAATAAAATTGTATCCCTTATTCAAACCACTAGAGGATTGTGGCAATGCAATTTTTTCTCTCCTTGTCTTTTCATTCATATGGTTAACTTTTTGGAAATTCCCCTTTTCATTAAAGAAATAATAGATGTATATAGGGTTGCACTATTTCTATGGATCTTTAATCTCCTTTTCATCTTTAACTTTTGATGATATTATTTCAATGGGAGTTGATAAAATGAAAGAGGCTACAAATTATATGATTGATTTGGATGTATTTTTGAAATATTTTAGCTAGAAGATTGATAAGGAAAATGCCAATGTTTATTTCTTTAAGACTACTTTAACTAATGAATAATGAATTTCTCTTATTTTATGTTTATAATTCAGCACCTTTGGATTACCTTCGCATTCCTATGTCATTTGATAATCCTAATCATCTTCAGTGCAAATAGATTCATGATAGGTTTAGAATTTTAGATTCATATTAGACATTTTGAAGGTTTTACTTTGATGCATATCATATTATTTCAAAATATTTTTGAATTCTCTTCTTGTTCATAAATTCTTGGTGCTTTCTACTACTCAAATTTTTCTAGAAAAGTTTGACTCTCATTCTATTTGGACAAGAAATTATGACCATAAAAAATGAGTTTTATTAGTTGGGACCATATTTCTATACCAACAAAATACTTGTGGTATTGATATTCAATTTCCTATGATAGATAATTGAGCCTTAGCTACTAAACATTATTATAGATGGTGCAATAGTAGGATTAGCCTAGTGACATAATTTTTTCCTATAGGTATTTATTAGGGATTATTGTTGATGTAGTTTCAATAATGGTTTTTACTAGGACATTCTCTATGATGTATAATATTATGAATAATGTTTCATTACTTCTTAAGTAGGGACTCTTCTATATTTTCAATTATACTAATATGCTTAATTTTTTATTGGACTCATGAAAATCCTAATCATTGATTCTTATTTTTTCTCCTCATCTACCCCCTTTATGTCAAATATTTTTTAGAGGCTAGTTAGTATAAAGTGTCTATCTTTAAAAATTCTCATTTGGCTAGGGAAATTATTTTTATTCTTGGTATAATCTTTTCTTATGGCCTTTGGGAGGAGGTCTAGATTCTTAGGAAATTTTATCATCTATTCTAGCTAAGAGACCATGTAGTTCCTTCGGTGGGGTTAATGCACATTTCTTAGGAGGATATTAATAACTAAAATTTTGAGTGTATTAAACATGCAATATGATCTAAATATTTATAGTGGAAGTGGGAGTAATTTCCAGTAATTTCCATCTACAATAATGGTTAAGTAGCTTAATAATAGGCATGTAACTCCACTAATCTAAGATATGTAGCATGTAAAATTAAATGTATCTGTAAGTATAAAAGGAAACACACCTAAGGAATATTATCTAGAATAAGGAATATTCTATAGTAACACCCACCTAAAGAATATATTAGGTGGGTACAAAGAAATTG
Organism: Sequoia sempervirens; assembly: GCA_007258455.2. NCBI lineage: Eukaryota > Viridiplantae > Streptophyta > Pinopsida > Cupressales > Cupressaceae > Sequoia > Sequoia sempervirens. Next base: position 1,382 of record VDFB02207656.1, on the reverse strand, counting down.
TGTGTGAACATCTAATCTAGGTAATGAGGCACTCAAGTACAAGAAACTCTCAAAAATGAAGAAATGAAGAAAACATCAATGGGAAAAATCTACCACAAAAGGAAGAGAAAAGAAGAACTAACTAGAAGGGCCCCATGAAGGAGGATGAACTCTTTGAATGTTGGTCAAATTCTCTAGGTGATGTTCTACTAGAAAGAATGTTAGGGTTCTTTTTGTGAAGCATCTTTAGAATCTTATATAACATGAAGTGCATAACAAACTAATTGTTAGAAGAGGAAGATGAGTCTGCTTCAAAGAATAACTAGAAGCTTGTGAAGAAGAAACTTGAAAATTTGTAGTAGTAATAAGTATTGTTGAAGTGTTAGATTTTAAAAGAGGGACTCTACAAACAAGTGATCTTTGATAGAAATGAGTCCCAATCAAATGGATCTTGATGAAGAAGACGTATAGAATTATAAGAATCTCTCATAGAACAAACAAATAAATGTGAAGGAGTAGTATGTGGAATAAATGAACTATCAACACTAGATGAAGTAGTATAAACCTTAGAGAATGAATCATCAACTAAAAAAATGAGAGAAGGTGAGGACACTAGAGAAGTGATCAATTTTCCCACTTGTAAGTGTTAGGATTTGGTGTTGTATACTATTTCATAATCTTACTTATTATAATGTTCTAATTAAATAATTATTTAATTGTGGTACACCTAGGAGATGTGGTTAACCTGCACTAGGTAATTATTTTGGGTCAGTTGTAAAGTTGTATGTAATATTTGGGTTAGTTATTTTTTGTGGAGGAGGGAGAAAAATAAATTATCATTTGGGATTTTTTTTTTAATAATGTGTATCAAAAAGTAAATGAAGGGTCAATGGTTTTGTGTAATCATGGTTTTGAGGAACATAGTTTTATTGTACCTCTTAGTTGTATTTATTATGATCTTGAGTGTATATAAAGAAGCTTATGTTTAGTAGTTAAGGTTGGTTGAGTGAGTAGGTTGTCATAGTATTGAGTTTCTCTTGTAAGAGTATATGTGAAACATGGCATGAGATGTTTAGATTTGTTCATGGACACATGGAGAATGCATTGGAGAGGATCTTAATGTTTCAAAAATATTCATTACATAACTTTATAAGTGTTTAGTAGGAAACATGTTCCTAGATCCAATTGGATTAACTAGGTGCAGTGTAGAAACATATATCCCTTTACATTTTCACACTTGTTTGGGCCCTTCCAGCTAAAATTGGGCTTCTTTATGCCTTATTTGGTCCTATTTTGCATCCATAAGCCTTATTTAATGCATCTTTTCAAGGATGATCCAGACACATATCTAATGACCAATCATAATTCAATGATTTTGGATTGAATGGCCTAGATTTAGTGAT
>VDFB02207655.1:0-11197 GCA_007258455.2 Sequoia sempervirens | reverse complement strand
AATTACCTTGTTCACTAATTAGACCAATCAAACATTGTCATTTAAATGGATTAGGAGCACATGTCATATGCTTATTAGTAGTGTATGGAGAAAGGCTAGCTACCAATTACTTTGAGTGTGCAAGTTAGTTGAATGAAATGTGTTCAAAATCAAATCCCATCCTTTCCATTAGAGCCATTCAATCAATTTTAGTACCACAACTATTAACATACGAAGGTTAACATTACCTTTTAGAAATGAATTTGTATCTATGTTCGTATGAGTATTGACATTGTTCTACATGTTTGGGGCCTTGCATCATTCATGCAATTGAGCCATTATAGCAACAATATATTTTTATTGATAAAAAAACCCCAAAAATAATGGGTATTGTTGGAAGATTGATGTCAAATCAATACAAATCATCCATTTTAGAAAAGGGTAGAGCACATTTTGGTTCAATATGGCTTATCTAAAATATTTGTCTGGTTAACTATAGATGAGTAATTTGGATCTCAAGAAATATAGGGTAGCATGGGAGTGTGTAATTGATTATTACAAAGTTGAAGAGATCAAAGCATATCTACCCTAGAGTTCAAGAGCTATTTATCTCCACTTTCCTTTTGATGAGCAATTTGATGTAACAATGTCAATGACCACCATATCCTAATGAAGATCACTAATGATTGTAGTAAATTTAAACTTGTAACCTCACCTTCTCATAATACATGCTCAAAATTCTACAATTTCTTGCCTAGCTGTCTTATTTTGTTAAAATTAAAGTATTGTAGAGTACACTAGTTTCAAATCATGCTAATATAGAAAATTTAGTTATGAAATTACAAGTATATGTTTTCATTAGTTTTATAGGATTGGATCTCCAAAATTTACTGTAAATTATTTGCTTCAAGCCATCATCACAACTAGAATTTCTACTCTTTCCAACAATCAAAAACTTGAGTTTCACATAATCAATGAATAGAAGGAGGTGGTTCACTAAGTCTTCACTATATCTAAGCAATTGGTAGATATCTAATCATTGGATCAAAACAAAATTTAAATAACACATCACCTTTATTTATGCAAGAGTTCTTAATAGTAAAAAATTATGTTTCTTCAACATCATTTATGGAGCAAATAAAAACAAGAGTGGTGAAGAAGGTGAAGTTAGCAAAGGTGGGCTTCCAAACCCTAGTAGTGCTGGGGAGATCCTCTTCTATTTATGACTTGGTTGAGGCTAATGGCGATGCAAAAGATGATCCAAATGTATTTAGTACTAAAGGCTAGGTGAATCATTGGGGGGAGGAGGACAAAGTTCCTGCTCTTTTTTGTATAACTATGATTTATTACTCTTTGTTGAGAATAATGCTTAGGAAGTGTTGTCTGAGAATGAATTTTTTGGAGAGGATGAGCTTCTCTTATATATCCTCCTTCAAGCTCAAATGAAGGAGAAAGGGTGTGTTGAGGATTCTATGGTGGAATCTTATGTTGGAGATTCATTTTTCAGGGTTGCATAAAGGTTTTCTCGTCCCTTCTTCTTAGTGGGCCCACAATAATATGGATCTTGTGTTGCCAATGTCTTGTCCTTAGGAAGAGATGGGGTTAACTAAATCCTCTTGTGATGTAGATTTTTTTCAACTCGAATGTGATGAGGGGGGTGTTGTTTCCCCCCTCCTATTGTTGTTTCAGTTCTATCCACAAATATTTCAAATGAACTCTTTGTGATGGAGGTTGGTGGTTCTCTAAGCTTGCAAATAAGTAATGTTTGTGTTGGGTTAGATTTTTCTAAGGAGGTTGATAGTGTTCTTTCATCACGTCTTGTTGTTGTTCTTATGTCTTCCACAATGGTTTCTACTAAGGCTCTGTTGGAAGGGAAAATTCAAATCGATATTCTCAATTCTCTTATTACATAGATACCTGCTTGGCTCATGAACTCTCTTTTATGGGAGATTTTTTAGTTATCATCTCAACATAGATTCTTTTAGAATATGGGTGCTCCAAATTTGGAAAGTAAAAGGTGAGCTTGAGGTAATAGCAATGTTGGATGATTGTTTCCTTTTTTATTTTTCAAATTTGGAGGATTTCTCTAGGATTCTTCTAGATGGTCTCTGGTTTCTTGGGAAAAATGGCCTTTGTCATTAAAATTGGACTATTGTTTTCACCTATGTGAATGATTCCATTTTAATTTTTCCTATTTGGATTCATGTCTACTAGGGTTGTCCTTAGAATTTTGGAATGAAAATAATTTTATGATTATAGACAATTTGTTTGGGAAATATTGTGTCACGATTAAGATCACAAAATTCATGAAGCATTTTAGATTTTCTAATTATATTTTAGTTTCTAGAAAAAAAACAAATGCTCCTTATCCTCAAAATTTGGATTTTTTGATACACTACATTGAATATGAAGACTCTTTGATTATTTTCCATTATTGTGGCAAAGTGGGTCATGCTTCAACTACTTGCTTGAGAAATATTTGAAAAACCACTTTGTTTGGAAGAAAAAGGAACAATTCGAGGAGTTCATTTCTTCCTTTGAGGAGATACAAAAAGAACATAACAAAGGGAAATCCATTATTAGACTGTTTGATCATGGATGCCTCTTTTAAAGCTTCGGGGCTAGAAGATGGATTTTCCAGTGGTGTTATGTTTTCTCCTTTTCACAAAGAAAATCAATTTGGAGAGAATGACCATTGTAATGTGATAAAACAAATAGGTTTGGAACAATTTTTTAAACTATCCAAATTTTGGGCTGGCTAGTTGTTTCTAAGTTTTAGTTTTTCTTTGTCTTTTGTTATCTATGTGGTATTTTTTGGTGTTTGGGTGCACTTTATCCTCTATCCTTCTCATTGTACAAGATTTTGGACCCTTTCAAAACCTTGTTTACCTAATAGAAAAAACATGTCCTACTATAACATAAGAAAAAAAGAATTAAAAAAACAACCAAACACAGTGGACATACCCAATACATATTGAAATATGATTGCTTGTTGATAGCACAACTACAATAACTACAAGGATAAATAAAAAATAAAAAAAAATAATGCAGTTACCAAATGCTTCTATAGATCGCATTGTAGTGTTTTGCTTTAACATAACAATCTAGACTACTAATAGTAGGTTTGATTAGAAAACTCCACTAGTTACGATTACTTACCGGCAAAAGCTACGATCAAACCTGGAGAAGATCGCTTTGACTTTGAGTATTTGTATACGTAAAACATGACACCTGATAGTAGGGCTACAAATGGAGTTGCTGCAATGGAGGAGAATAAAAAAAATAAAATAATATTATTACAGAATGTTTCAATTGATCACATGGCAGTTGTTTGCTTGGGAATAACAATCTAGTTTTGACATAAAAAGTAAACTTGGAAAGTTATGATTACTTACCAACTATGATACAAACTATTGTGCGTGCCTTTTTAGAGTTCTTAGAAGTCTGGTCTGGTCCTATTATGGGAGGAAAGCATATGATTATCATTAGACTTCTATAACTATGTGGAAAGAGATCTATAATTATGTGGAAAGAGAAAGCATATACAGGGTTTCTATATTTTTTCAAGAACTATAAGATTTTACCATCGGTGGAATGAAGATGCTGGAAATGGGTTGTCATTCGTCCCTTTACCGACGTATAAAAAAAATACGTATTTTCAATATTAAATAAACCTACATATATAAATTTGTTAGAATATAATTTATGTAAATAGTATCATTTATCTTTATACTAATCAATATTATTATTTTTTTACTAAGTTAATTAAGTAAATTGTCACCTCTATTTATCCAATTAAGACTCACAATATCTAATTTTCTTTTATATACAACTACTATATCACCGACAAGACTACCAATATATATAATATATTTATTGGGCTTCAAGAATGTCATTGAATTTTTACTATTCACATGCATGCACAATTGTGCTTTTATACTATGCAAGTTAGTGTGCATTTGTTTTATGGTGTTTTGTATTTAAAGCTATGGGAACAATTTGTTTCATTAACTCCTTTGAACTTCTATTGTAAATTAATGGTTGCAATTGATCTCATTCAAGTCAATTGACCAAGACACCCTACAACAAATCAAGTTACACATAGGTCTCTTTTACCATATTTCCAATTCTAATAGGAAGCGAGCATATAGCTCATCATTCCTTATTAAGCATTATTGACCATATACTTCACATTCAACCATGTGAGACATTATGGGTCCACCAAGTTATGCCACCTAAGAACACATAGTACTACATAATTCATTAATACATAAGTGGAACTGTAAACATTTCATGCATTACCAATCCTTTGATCAATAAAAAAACCAATGGGTGACCAAGTGTCTTGTTTTTTATCAAATCACCATGGACAAATGGTGAATAAATATAGGGTATAATTTGGGCATGTCTTGGGGATCATGATGGGCCAAAAGTGGCGATATGATGGGTATTTGTAGGGTATGTGATGACTTTATTTTTACCCAAAATTGATGAAATGAAAAGGGTTTTTAAAGGAGATTGTTAGCTTTCCACCAATATAAATTATGCTTTACTTTGAATTTAATAAATAATTATTATTCATTTTCTATTTGAATTAGACTAAAGTCTTGATTGATAGGTTGATTGAAAACATCTATAGCTTTCAAATGGTATCACATTTTTGGAATACAAAACATGCATCACATTCTATGCTTCACATACTATAGGATTAAAAATAAAAAATTTAATTTCTTGAAGTTTTGACCAAGTTAAGGTGGACATACGAGTTTTTAAATTTTTTAAAAGTTGTAATAAAAATTCATAATTAATTATTTACTTGGAAAAAAATTACAAAAAAATATGCATCACATAAACATGAGTCCTCTAATTATGTCTAAAATTTTATAAAAAAAATTATCATTTTATTGTGGTTAGAGTGGTTAGACAGGACATCTACTTCTTATTTTTTTCCACGAAATTTAGGTACTATTGCATTGAAATTTCAAATTTCCACCTTGGAAATAATTTTTTTTTATAAAATAAACCTAGTAGTTTAGAAACTACATTCAATTAACTACAAATTCTATTCTTACATATTTTTGAAATAATATAGATGCTTATTCAAATTTTTAAGTCAATTTTCCTAACTCTCGATTTATTTTGAATTTTTGCCACTTAAGGGCCTATTTTTTCCATGATGATCCTACACATACCTATTTGTCTTTAAAATATTCTACCATTCATAATGAAATAGGACACATGAACAATTCACAATTCCAATTTAGAGCAAGAAACACTAGCAAGCTCCTATTGTATAGGCCCGCTATCTTTATCATCCTTATCATGCAATGCTTCACAATTTTATCATGAAGCCAATTCTAACAATATATGCCATTGTAGCAATGAAATAATTCCACATAAGGAAAAATATTTTACAAAATTAATATTTCATCATTCACTCATCAAACCAACTAAAACTATACATGCAACCATATGAATGAAAATTTTCCACACAAGATAAATATTTTAGCTCATATGTTGCCATACCAATCTTAATTATAATGAGACACATGGCTATGCACAAATACTATGATTTTATGTCTAAGGTGCTCATAAAGTCTATGCACAACTCTATACTAATATGGCATACCCAATTCCTCCATTCTACTCAATAATTTGTCTCTACATATAGTGTCAAAGTATTATTTAAAATTGACAAAGCAATTGAAAGTTTCCTCACCCTAGATGTGCCATATTTTTTCAATTAAGTGTAAAAGGGTGATGTAATGATCAATGGTAAACAAAATTGGTCTAAAGCATGCCTACCCTTTTTTCTATTTTTATTAGTATTGAGTTTCATCTTAAAGATCCAAGTGTTAGATTGCATTTTGGTATTGATTTACTATTTTTAGTTTTTCTCCCCAAAGTGGTGTTTGACCTTGACCCCTGTCCTTCAAGCATGAAAAGAAACTAGTAGATTTCCCCCACTAAATTGATTCACCTAAGGGTTTTTAGTGAATTATCTGCAGGAATCTCATTTATTAAATGAATTGAGGGAAGATAGGTTACCTTAGTTTCCATAATTTGTAGAATTTTAAGGTGCCATCTATATTTTCCACCTTTTCATAAATTACATTTTCTAAAGGGGAAACCCAATAATAGTTAATGCCAACACAAAATACTTTACCTTGAGAAATATGTGTTCCAGGAATAGAGACCTAGGACCCATTCACCCATGGGAGAATGGATCCTCGTTAGGACTTTGTACCTAAATTTAAAATATATTTTTGGTTGTATTTTACTATCCTCAAATTCAAAATTTTCATGTCATCTTATACTATTTAATTTTCAGGAAATTAAGGATACATACCTATCAATAAAAGGTTATTTCATCAATTCAGATTCTAAAAGAAATCATAAGAAATCTAGAAGCAAGGATGCACTTGATGCAAACATTACAAGAGAAAAGATTATGGTCAAGGGCAGATTTATCAGTGATTTATTGCAGCAATCAAGATATCAAGCATTGTGTCAAAGTCTTTTGTAATCATGCATGTTTTTGGAGATAACATTGTGATGTAGGTTTCAAAGATTGAAGCAAGCATTCAAGTCATATTCCAAGCATCAAGATCCACATCCATTCAAGTAGTGATAAATTTAAGAAACCCCCTTAAAAAACTATAAAATTTTGAAAGTCTTTCATTTTAGGAAAAAATATTAATTTACATCGAAAATACTTTCCCTTTTAAAAAAAATAAAATATATTTGTGATTTTCTCTACATCACTAAAATTTTGTGTGGTGAAAACTCTTTGGAAAATCTTGAAAAATAATAGGACAATGTATTATTAATGATGGTGAATCTCGTCCAATCTAAAAAATAATTCTCATGAAAGAGTAGGGGCCCAAGAGCGGAAATTATTAATTGTTTTAAGGGGTGGATTATAATATTTACTTTCAACCATTTTCTCTTAAAATAGAATATAATAGCTCTCATTGTATTCTTCAAGGGAAAATGTATCTATGATCTATAATTATCATGGGGCTCTAAAAAATTTCTTTAGGATACTGTTCTAATGAACCTAACGAAACAACAAAATTCCTAACAATCTATGTAATACTCTACGTGACTATGGGCCCCAGAACTATAGATCATGGGTGCATCTTCATGGAATACAACAAGGGCCATTAGATTATATCATAAATCAATGGTGGAAACTAAAGATAAGAAATACAGTTCTAAAGAAACTAAAAATTATGATATACTATTGGTGAATTGATATATATTTCTATTATAATTTATAAAATTTAGGTGAATCTAATCTAATCATGTATCGAATATTGCTGCGAATTTTTGAGTTACAATATTTACCAGCTTCATAGGCTATTGTATGTGGCAAAGCCCACTGGCATTTCCCCCAGTCTGACGCCGGCGGGGAGATGGGGTTTTCTAAGATTCAGTGACTTTGACGTCTTTTTTGGTTCCAGTTCCCAATGATTTCAGAATGTTACCCGTGAGAGCATTGTTATAGATGCCTAGATTTTCGAGTGACGATATGTTCCTGAGCGAAGAAGAAATGGGTCCCTTGTATTTCTGCCAGACTTGTGATTTACACGGCATGATGGAGGTGACAGAAAATTAGTGACGAATTTATGGCATTAACCACCCAGTAAGGTAGACTAGGATTTATTTTGAATAGGCCACCGTTTGCCACCGTTTGTCATCCCCACTGCACAACAAACTACCAGCATTAAATATTGCGTCCTCATCCCTGTCTCCATCAGGTATGGCTCCCAGTGCAGCTGCGCCATTTAATAGGCCACCAAATAGCAAGGCTACAAAAAAGAATCCCCAACGCACAACCCTAATCGCTATGCACAACATCCTCAAGGGTTTTCAACGGTTCCAGGAGAGGATGAGGCGTGACAGCAGCTCTGGCTCACGTTCTCTGGTATGGTAAAAGTCATGGTCTGGTATTTCCTCATATGTTTGTTGCATCGAGCTGCTTAGCATTGATCGTTCCAACATTTGAATCTCTTTGCAGAGGTGATTTCAAACCGTCTCTTTCTTCTTGTTTGGGTTCTCTTTTTGCACTCATTATGCAGGGAATCTAGAGAACAACGGCTGCCTCAAATATAAGCAACCTGAAGCCGACCCTCATCTCCGGTCTGGCGTTTTGGCAATGTAAGTTTTCCTATCGGAATGCAACTCCTACATCATTATGGGAGGTAACCCTTTGCTCGCACTAAGGCAGTGATGCATCGAGATTTGTGCGTTCTGGGTATAACCCATTTTGTAAGCCTCTCAGAGTTATTATTGAGGGCATTTTGACCTATATTTGGCATCTTCCTCTACTCCTCTCTTAAACAACCAGTAGGATGCGCATCCAAATTAAAAATTGTGAATTCACCCCTTCCTTACCCCTAGATAAATCTTGCACCACCATTATGGAGTTATGATGCTCTGCTCTTTATTGTTGGTAGCTTTTGGAATCACTCGTTGCAGACCACACCTCTTCAAAATGGCTGTCTTCATACATCCCTCTCTACCCAGCTGAAAAAAAAAAGTGGACGCCAAGTGAGTATTAGGTTTGTGTTATCAAGGAATTTATGCCTAGAAAATTAGGGTAGTGTTGTAATGTGCTGCAAATGCCACGTTTGGTTTCTAAAACAAGTGTTAATATCACCATTTTTTTCTTTATCATCATGTATTGTTGATTATATGAACCGATTGGCTGGAATAGAATTAAAACTTTCTTGTGCCACGTTTGAACTGGGAAATGAAGATAAAAATAGCTATCCTAAAAACACACCTCCTCCGAGTTAAAAAATAAGTGGATTTAGGGTTGAGAAACATTGTGTTGGTGTAGAAATTGGGGCATCAACATATGGAAGGTTTGTAAAGTTCCACGAATGGTTTAGGGCATTATAAGCAGAGATTTTTTTGTTAATATGATACTCATTAATAAAATTCCAAACTATTATGTTCTACTTGCATTTTAAATTTAAAAGGAGCCAAAAATCTCATTTATAAATAGCTTTGCATATTAAAATATACCATCCATAAGATCTTTAAGTTATGAATAGATTGACATATTAAAGCAAAACTTTTTAGAGTCCCTAAGTTTAAAAAGAGAAAAAGAAAAGATTCGTGAGTTTTCCTTATAATCTTAGATTTTAAACCATTTGTTTTAGTATTAGTATCACGTTTATATGGTAAAATAAAGTTTAAAAGAAAATAATAATAGTAGTTGTTTTTCTAAAAAAAAAAATTATGAGTATATATATAATATAAATTTTAATTGGAATATTTGTTTTGTTTTATATTTTTATCATATCTTATTTATTTATTTGTGTCAAAACTTTTAAAATGAATAATCAGAATAATTTTATGGTTTTATTGATAAAATAATTATTCATCAATAAACTTTATTTAGATTCATTTAAAATATAACTATTTTGTTTATTTCAAATTGTCAAATCAATCAATATATTTAGTCAATAGGCTTTTTTATGATAATTACAAAATAATATAATTTTAATTTATTATATAATATTGTAATTACAAAATACTATTCATAATACTTTAATGTGATTACAAAATAATATTATATTAATTAATTATATAATATTAAAGAAAATTACAGTTTTGCTCTCCAGTTGTATGAATATGTTAAAGTTTTTATTCATTTAAAAATAGTCCATCAAAAAAAAATCATAGAACATTTTAGACTTATTTATGCTTGTAGTTTGGGTCTTAGTCAATACCTATGCCCTTGTTAATGACAATTGTTTTTTAATATTAGTATCGCTATTCATAATAATTTATTATAATTACAAAATAATATTATATTAATTTATTATATAATATTAAAGAAAATTACACTTTCACTCTCCATTTGTATGAATACGTTAAAGTTTTTATTCATTTAAAAATAGTCCATCAAAAAATAAAATTCATAGAACATTTTAGACTTATTTATGCTTGTAGTTTGGGTCTTAGTTAATACCTATGCCCTTGTTAATGACAATTGTTTTTAATATTAGTATCGCTATTTTGAATTATAGTTTCAGGATATGGCTAATGCATGAGCACTTGAAGATGTTATTACTATTTCAAGCAGTGGTTCTACTTCCAATACACCCTCACCACAAACCCATGAGTTACCTCTATCAGCAACTGACTCAACATCTGTGGATTGGTTGGGCTTCCCTCACCACAATGTTGATGCTTTTTCAAACAATGTCTTGACAAGTTGTCGTGAAACCCATGAGTTACCTCTATTAGCAATTGACTCAACATCTATGGATTGGTTGGGCTTCCCTCACCACAATGTTGATGCTTTTTCAAACAATGTCTTGACAAGTTGTCATGAAATTTTTGAAGAAGCTATGCAAACAAGCCAAGATTTAAGGGATGTGGAGGATCATGAAGTTGAATTGGTGCAAGAAGTTGTCCAAAAATTTCATGCAACCTATGAAGCTCTTGAGCTATTTTATGGTTTCCTGCGTGAATTGAAGTATTGTCAATATTATGGAGTGGCCAATGCATTTGAACTAAAGCGTGAATTCCAAGATTTATTGAGTGATATATGGTCTAAGAAGTTCATCCAACTTCTTGGAAGTTAGTTACTTTTTCAATATGTCGATCAAGATTACTAGTATGATACAAATTAGATATTTTTGTGAAACTAAATGAAGATGTCAAGATAGCTATATGTGGAGTGAAATGGATTTAGTGGTCGACCTTATATTTGAACCCTTAGTTGTTATATATTATGTTTACATTGTAATGTCATTGTACATATTGATCTTTATAGTTCTAATTTTAATGAATAGAACTTATTGTAATATTTGTGTCCCCTTAATTTGAATATTATTTTGAACTATAACCTTAAGTCTACCAAATATATATTGGAATGCTACTCAAAATGATGATATATTTGATCATGATTGTAAATATTCACTCTTGCAACACTTAGCTATGTGAAGTATCATAGTCATATGTATGCTTCTTTCAAACCCTTTGATATATGCAATGTTGAATATAGTTATATATTATGTTTACATTGTAGCACCATTGTGCATATTGATCTTCATAGCACTAATTTTATTGAATAGATATTATAGTACATATTGAGGAAAAATATTGCTCCTCACAATTTTTTATTTTTTTTGAAAATGATGTACTCCACTTGTGTATTCTTATGCTCAACATTATGTTGAGGTCTATGTTTTCT